>JAIUZE010024314.1:0-11110 GCA_022085475.1 Heliosperma pusillum | reverse complement strand
GATCTTTTGTTTTTTGAAATCTTATTTTTTTGTTATGTTTTTTTTAAGAGATTGTTTTAATTTTTCAAATATATGTTATTTTTATATCTCCCTTTTTATTTTTAAATTTATGTTGTTTGTTACTTTTTTATTTTTCAGATCTCAAACACTATCCTTTTTTTTTTTTTTTTTCAAATTTCTTATGTTTTTTTATTTATTATAGATCTCGTTTTTTTTATGTATTGAAGTTACCCTTTTATGTACTGAAGTTACACTTTTATGTACTGAAGTTACACTTTTATGTACTGAAGTTACCCTTTTATGTACTGAAGTTACACTTTTATGTACTGAAGTTACCCTTTTATGTTATGTACTGAAATTACCCTTTTATGTACTGAAGTTACACTTTTATGTACTGAAGTTACACTATTATGGACTAAAGTTACACTATTAGGGACTGGAGTGACACAATTAGGGTTTGAAGTGACATATTTAAGGATTGTAATTCAACTATTTGAAAATGAAGTTACACTATTAAAAATTGAAGTTACACTTAGTAAGGACTAAAGTTACCTAAACTTTACTTAAAGTTACTATAAAATATTCAAATTAAAGTATCACATAAATTGTAAAATTTGTATAGTAGAAATCACATATTGGGTTAAAGTAACACAAATATTGGTTGAAGTTACACTCGTAATGACTGAAGTTGCGTTCATAAAAATGTTAAAATCACAAAAAAGTGTTTAAGTTACATAAATTCAAATTTGTATAATCGAAATAACATATTAGGTTAAAGTTATACAAATAATGGTTGAAGTGACACATTTAAGGATTGTAATTCAACTATTTGAAAATGAAGTTACACTATTAAAAATTGAAGTTACACTTAGTAAGGACTAACGTTACCTAAACTTTACTTAAAGTTACTATAAAATATTCAAATTAAAGTATCACATAAATTGTAAAATTTGTATAGTAGAAATCACATATTGGGTTAAAGTAACACAAATATTGGTTGAAGTTACACTCGTAATGACTGAAGTTACGTTCATAAAAATGTTAAAATCACAAAAAAGTGTTTAAGTTACATAAATTCAAATTTGTATAATCGAAATAACATATTAGGTTAAAGTTATACAAATAATGGTTGAAGTGACACTCGTAATGACTGAAGTTACACTCATAAAAATGCTAAAATCACAAAAATTTGTCTTAAAGTTACATAATCTTAAATTTGTATAGACGAAAGCACATTTTTGTTTAAAGTTACACAAATAAGGGTTGAAGTTACATTCATAATGATTGAAGTTACTCTCACAAAACGGCTAAAATCACATAAACATGTCTTAAAGTTACATAAATTCAAATTTTTATAGTCGAAATCACATTTTAGTTTGAAGTTACAAAAATAATGGTTAAAGTTACTCTCGTAATGATTGAAGTTTCACTCATAAAACGCTGAAGTTACAAAAACTTGGCTCAAAATGATATTGTTACAATATGAAGGTAAGTGTAGGTGGAATTCATTAAACCCCACTCATTTTAATCTAATCTTGTCCCTCCATCTTGTTCTCATCTTGTCCATCCATTTTCCTTCTAATCTTATCCCTCCATCTATTTTTAATCTTGTCCCTTCATCTCTTTCATCCAATGGCCAAGATGAGGACTCATGGACTCAAAAGATATGAAGGACTCACAAGATTAAAAATAGATGGAGGGATAAGATTAGAAGGAAAATGGATGGACAAGATGAGAACAAGATGGAGGGACAAGATTAGATTAAAATGAGTGGGGTTTAATGAATTCCACCTACACTTACCTTAATATTGTAACAATAAGTTTTTGTAATTTCAACTTTTTATTAGTGTAACTTCAGGAACTACGAGCGTAACTTCAACCATTATTTTTGTAACTTCAAATTAAAATGTGATTTCGACTATAGAAATTTGAATTTATTTAACTTTAAGGCAAGTTTAGCCTTTTTATGAGTGTAACTTCAGTCAATACGAGTGTAACTTCAACCATTCTTTGTGTAACTTCAAACTAAATTGTGATTTCGATAATATTAATTTGAATTTATGTAACTTTAAGACAACTTTATGTGATTTTAGCCTTTTATGAGTGTAACTTCAATCATTACGAGTGTAACTTCAACCCTTATTTGTGTAACTTCAAGCTAAATTGTGATTCCGATTATATTAATTTGAAATTTATGTAACTTTAAGACAAGTTTATGAGATTTTAGCCTTTTATGAGTGTAAATTCAGTCATTACGAGTTTAACTTCAACCATTCTTTGTGTAACTTCAAACTAAATTGTGATTTCGATTATATTAATTTGAATTTATGTAACTTTAAGACAACTTTATGTGATTTTAGCTTTTTATGAGTTTAATTTTAGTCAATACGAGTGTAACTTCAACCATTATATGTGCAACTTCAAACTAAGATGTGTTGTAAGCGTAACTTCAATCTTTACGAGCGTAACTTCAACCATTATTGATGTAACTTCGTTTTAAAATGTGATTTAATATATTAATTTAGATTTATATAATTTTAAGAAATGTTTAGAAAACTCTAGTCCTTAATAGTGTTACTTCTGTCCTTAACAGTATTAATAATAGTGTTACTTCAATACTTAATATTGTTACTTCAGTCCTTATGAGTGTTACTTCAGTCCTTAATAGTATTATAATAGTGTTACTTCAATACTTAATAGTGTTACTTCAGTCTTATTATTGTTACTTCAGTCGTTATTAGTGTTACTTCAAGCCTTGGAAGAGTAATTTCAGCCCTTAATAATGTAAAAGCAGTCCTTAATAGTTTAACTTATTTTAAAAAAAAATGAGATCTAATATTAAAATGAAAAACATAAAAAAATTTAAAAAATTTAAAAAAATCTAAGAGAATATAACAAAACAAATTTGGAAAAGTTAAATATCATAAAAAAAAAAATATAATTAAAAAAAAATTAGATCTAGCAAGTAAAAATAATATAAAGGAGCACTTTAACCAATAATAGTGTAACTTCAAGCATATACATAACACATACAACAATAATTTATTAAAAAACAAAAAATTAAAAACAAGATCTAAAAAAACTAACCAGATTTAAAAAATACAAAAACATAAAAACCTGAAAAAAAAAATTGCATTTGTGTAACTTTAGTTATTTTTTGTGTAACTTTAATCATTTATACTAAAAAAAAATGAGATCTAAACATAATAAATTTATATATATGTAACTAAAAAAATTCAGATCAAAACATTAAAATTTATAAGAAATTTAAAAGAAAAAAACAAAACAAAAAAAGAAAAAGAGTGGCGGTAGAGGCAGGGTGGAGGCGGACGGAGGGAGAAGAGGCATGGTGGAGTCGGACGGAGGGAGAGGAGGCAGGAGGCGGACGGAGGGAGAGGAGGCAGGGTGGAGGTGTTTCGGTAGATGTGTATAGTGGTGGAGGTGTTTCGGTGGTGGAGGTGTTTCGGTAGGGAGGAGGAGGGTGGCAGTGGGTGATGCCGGCGTGGTGGGGGCATGTCGGTGGCTGGGAAGTTGGAGGAGAGGAGGACGGTGGAGGAGAGGGCGGCGGGTGAGTGGCGGTGGGTTGAGGGGCGGCGGGTTGAGGGGCGGCGGGTTGAGGGGCGGTGGGTTAGGTTTTTTTTTAGGGTTTTTTTGTGAGATGATTTTAGAGGATTGTAGTGAGAGAAGGGAGGTAGGGAGAGAGTGGTTGAATGTGAAAATGAGAGAAATTGATGGATGAAAGAATATTTATATTAGGGTTTCAAAGAGAATGAATTGTGTGTGTCTCACAATCTTGACCCTCCATTTTATTTTAATCCTAGCCCCTCATCTATTTGATTCAAGGGCTTGGATGAGGACTCATGGACTCACTCTTTTGGGATGGACTCTCTTGATCCTTTCTCTCTCTCTATATATATATATATATATATATATATATATGGGTCATCAAGAAATAACCACTGAAATGCAGTAATGCTAATGGGGGTCAGGTTGCTTATATTCGACCATAATCTTGTCACACATAGGCGGGATTGATATCCTTGCCAACGCTCTGAACTAGGAGAATGCATGACCCTTTCTATTGATTGCGCTATCGTTATAGTCTTGTGTCCTAAACTCCTGGTTTAGTAGTGTTTGAATATTCAGTCGATTGGTCTTGCTGATACTTGAAAGGTAATTTGTCCTTGTGCGAATTCTGATGAATTAACCAACTTTGTGTTGTATTTTCTTTACCCTTGCCCACGTGAGATTACAGGTGGTTGATAGTTTTTATTTTATGTTTCAGGAACTCTCAGATTGCTGACCGCTAGGCTATGAAGTCGTAGATGTGTACTTCAATAAATTGAAAAAAAATGATACTAAGAAGTTTCCAGCAATGGCGAACCTTTGCAAAAGAAGCTTCAACTCTACCAATTACATTATTCAAAGTTTTTTGCGGCATCTATGTCACTCGCAATCACATTTGCGACATTGCTTATGTATACTTTCTTTTTTCCCTCTTGGCGCAACGTATTTCTTATATAATTTCTAAAAATGTTGATTTGATGTTTTATTTTATCGTTGCATCTCTTGATTGTCTTAAGGCTCCAGGTGCAAGCATGCTTCCAACAATGGGTGTCTCCGGTGATATTGTTTTAGTTGGCCTTATATCGCCAAGGTTTGGGAAAACTGTTCCTGGGGATATCGTCATTGTTCGGTCACCGGAATGTCCGAGGAAAGTTATTACAAAGCGATTGATTGCTCAGGCGGGTGATAGTGTTACATTTCTTGTTGATCCTAAGAACAGTGAGCAATCCAAGACTGTTGTGGTATATGACGGTTTCTCTTTTATGCTTATTATTCCCAATTAGTTAAACACGGGGTGATCATATTCTTACTAAAAGTTTGAATAGCCTTTTTTATTGGTAAACGTCATCACTTTGAACTTTGAATTTATCCCATGATCTACTCTATATGACTATATGAGTAGTTATATTGGTCTAGTTTTTTTTTTTACTTCATCGAATGGTGTTAAATCAATGGTATTGTGCTTATATTCATATTATAATATTCTGATCTTTATAGTCATGGGCTTGTAGTAACTGAAAAATGGCAGCCGAAGCTAGGTATGGGTTTTTGTATGACACATTATATACAATGAAATTTATTAACTTTATTAACTGCTACCTCTCGACTTTTTTTGGGAATCTTGCTGTTATTGTAAGAGGACATCAGTGGTCTTCTATTATGTCTTCAGAGTTCTTTAGATTTATAGCCAAAAGCCTATTTAATGCAATCGTTATGTGGGCCTATTATGTCGTATAAAACCTTAGAGAAAAGAATGTCGGAACTAGCTTGTTGCTTTGCGTATTTAGTGTTGACTGTTGAATGCCCTGGTATTTAGATGGCTGAGACTATTCATGTGTAATTTGTATGTTTAAAGAATGTAGATGATATGTTTTCAGTTTTCGAGTTTAGGAACTGTTAGAAACTTAGAACCCTCTAGTCTGTCTGAAAAGAGGCAAATGGTTAGTTCAAAATGTTCAGTTGTATTATTAAAACTTGATTTTTTGGATCTCTTTATAAAACCAAGGTTTTTTTTTTCACTGTAATGTTGTATGTCAATATGTAGTGTGCATTTCATTAGGCTTTCCTCAGTTTGATATTCTACATGTACCATTTTTTTCTATAGGTGCCAAAGGGCCATGTATGGATTCAAGGAAATAATATATATGACTCCACGGATTCAAGAGCTTTTGGACCCGTTCCTTATGGTCTACTCTATGGGAAAGTGTTTTGGAGGGTGAGTGAGAAAAATGATTTCCCGTCACTATTATAGTTCCTTTGCTACGTCATTGTTCGGTCACATGAAAAAATACTCTTTCCACCCAACCCTGTCTAATGTTTAAAAAACCATGCTACAGTAGCTTATTTGATTTTTGTACCGCTGTATGATGCCCGATGGCTTGTCTCAATTTGACGGCCTGGATCATTTTATAAACTTTCTTATCATGATAATTTTTGTGAACTGTAAGACAGTAAATGCTGTTAAAGTAGACTTGTACAGTTGTACTGACTTGAAAATTTGGTTCTCTGATGTGTTTTTAATATGTGGCCTGTTAGTGTTATTCTCAACCTGTGGCATTGGTTTATTCTAAACATATGATCGAGTATATACTGGTCATTGATCTTAGAACACTTGACTTCATGCTGCATAGTTTCATTCAATTTAGCATGTAACATGATGAAATTTCGTGTGGTTAGATTGTTACAATGGTTTGCTTTTATGGTTTTTCCAATGCTGTTGTTTCAGTTTTTTCGTTTAAATGTTATGCATTATTTATACTCTTTTAATCTGTCGAAAAGCTTATGTTTTGAATTTTGACTTTTGCAGGTGTGGCCGATTAAAAATTTTGGACGATTGTGATTTGCTTTCACAGCGGAGAAGTTTTTTGTTTCAGTTTTTTTTTTTTTGTGAAATGTCACCAGGGAAGATTGTCAAACTATACAAACATAATCGTTCAGTTGAACACTTCTGCGAAGTTGTGTACGTGTGTACAAGCAGTTTTTGTATGACTGGCCAAAGTGTTTGGCTTGTGTTTCCGCCATTCAACTTAACGATTTCAAATTTCAAGGTCCTCGCTTCGGTGACCAATTTTGCTTTTATGAATTTATTACAAATGTCATTATGAAGCATTAAATTATGACAATTTCTGCAGTTTGCACTTGGCAGTGGCACTTTGCAGCATATTCTCAGGCAGACATTCTATACGAGATGGTTATATCACATTTCACTGATCAAAGTGAAAAGCGTCGAAAAAAGTATAAATACATTCCGATACTCCACATTGCAACAATCTACACATTTCACTGGAAGTATATGCTAAAATATTGCAACAATCTACACATTTCACTGGAAGTATATGCTAAAATTATGCACTTCGATATCAAAAGAAGAGAGATTATATTCAGGCCAAAAATGGACGAAAAAGATACGTAACATCAATATTCCACAACAGTGAGCACACATTTCATCGGAGCCATACCAAAATACATTGTGTTTAGATGAGTGAAAATGAGATCAACAACTCTATTTTGGAGCAAAACACAAGAGGCGTAACAACTGGAAAGAACTTAAAAGAAGTAAATTCAGAAAACCTACATATTGAATTTAATGAGTATGGTCAGCCAGTGGGAGAGTACCATGCAAAATTTGTCACTGACATGGGCGTTTTAGTTCGAAATATCAAGATCACATACAATGATTGGAGAAAGGTACCACATGGCGAAAAAGAAACAATTTGGAAAGAAGCAAAGGTATAAAATAACAAATTTGACACTATAAGTGTTTATTTCTTGTCTTGCTGATGAGCTTTTGTATGGAACTTATTGTATCTTTCTGATATTGTTTTTTATTTTTCTGCTGCAGATCACGTGGAAAATTAAAGATGACACGAATAAAAAGGATGTTATGAAGATTATGTCAAAAGCATTTAAGGAATTCAGGTGTACATTAACACGCATTTACATTACCAAGACCATGAAACAGAAGGATGGAAAAGCAGTCGGTGATACTCCTGTTGGTAAATATGATCAAATCACGGTAGATGTTTGGGAAGAGTTTAAAAAGCAACGCATGGATAAGAGCTTCTTAGTAAGTATTGATTAATGTAATAGTAAGATAATTTAGCGTTTTGTTGAAAAGAAGTAATTTTTATAGTGACACCAAATTATATGTGACCAAATGGTAGGAAAAAAGTGCAAAGGCTCGAGCCTCTCAGACATAACAAGCATCCGCATTTTTTGGGAAGAGCCGGATACACTCATATTATATTTTTCTATTCAATGTACAGTGAGGCATTCTCCCTTCAATTCTTAACAGGATCCTCTCCATTTTCTCTCTAATACACTCATATTATATTTTCCTATTCAAGTGTATTCACAATCATCCGATCTATCCCAAATTACATCCGAACCATCGAAAGAAACTTACCTCTCCATTTCTTTTAGAAAATGGAGAGAATCTTGACTCAAATTATTATTATGTAGCTATAAGGACCCGTATTCAACTTCCGTTATCTTACCTTCATTTTCCTTCAAATAATCAAATTATTACGTGCTTAGATTTATTTGGGCTTTTAACCTGTAAACTTTATGTCATTTCACCTAACAGGTTTTAGATCTTCTGGACTCCTTAAATTTTCATTTTTTTTGTTTTCAATTTTGCATACACAATTTTTGAAAAATAAATTTGCTCCCATTATTAATTAAACCACTTCACTCAATACAGTTTTGGGTGACAATGATCTATGCCGAATCGTAGAGCCCTCGAAAATAACCCGATAAAAACTCGGCTCGAAATATCTCAAAACTGATTTTGAGCTGCTTTCGAGTCGAACTTGACCAAATCCAAGCCGATCCCGAGTCAACTCTAGCTCAAAACTTGACCAAATCCAAGCCAATTTTGAGTCAACTCTAGCTCAAATATTTAAATATGATTACTTTTTAGTATGATTTTAGAAGTGTAAAAAGTAAAGATATAATGATTTACTGGAGCTCGAGCCGATTTCCGAGCTTTAACTTTTTAAGTCCGGAGCATTCCGAGCTTGATCTCAAATTTCCGATTCAATTCCAAGCCCGTTCAAAATCGAGCTCAAAGTGGCTTGATCACACCTCTAATTACAAATATCTAAACTAAAAAGATAAACAAATAAATAAAATATTTAAAATTAATTCTACAAGTTCAGGAAGTCATCTTTTCATGTTCAATACTTATATTATTCGAGTTTATGATGTGATATGTCTAGTTTTTATATGATATTACTCCCTAATTTAGCTCGATTTTACATGATTACTACACTTTGTTTAGTATTTTTATGAGCTAATTACGTGTTCGAGGTGCATTGCTCGTTTTTGCTATGTTTTGTAGGAATCTAAGCATTTAGAGGCTTTTTCCTAACACAATTGGCAAGCACCAAAGTCCAACAAGCTAATATGGACCATGAAAGCAAAAAGACAAGCCAAGCATGAAGATATCTCAAATGGATTGAAATGAAAATGAAAGAAAACCAAAAAATGACCAAAGCAAGGAGTCTACAAACTCAAGCATAGGATACTCCTTTAGATGCTCAAGGAAACCCTAAACTATGCAATTAACCGGGGAATTAAGGTGTTTAAAGGCATAGCTTAGGATTCCTTAAGCATTAAATGGAGAAATTAAGACAATGTGCCCGGATTAAAGAGGCCCCGATCGGGGTTCTCAGGCCCCGATTGGGGTTTGGCTTCTGTGATTACCACCGTTTCAAGACCCTCTCCCTATATAAAGGAGAGAGACTTCGACACTTAGGGATATCTTTTCACTTATCTTTCATCATATCTTTTACTCATATTTCACATATCTTTCATAGCTTTAGCACACAAGTTTTTCTTAGTTTCATAATTAGTTAAACATTTAGTTATTACTTTGTCAAACATTTGGTTACATTTTGAAGTTGTAATTCAATCTTTCCATTCAAGCATTTGGGTTATTCGTTCTTCATTTCCGAGTTATATTTCTCTATTGCGGTAATCCTAATTCTAGTTTTATGTTAGTAGTCATTTCCTTCATTTACCTTACGAAATCATTTAGTTAATCGTAGCATTAGTTAATCATAGTTTCATTGTTTTCTACATTAGAATTGTTAGTTTGTCATTCACTAGTGTACTACATTTTATTAACAAGTTGATTTTCCTTTATAATTTCATATTCATCATGTTTATTATATCAAATAGTATTAGTTTAATTATAAATATGAGTGAGTAGTTTCATTTGTCTAGGGATTAAGGAAATCATGCATAATTAGTAAGTTTTAAATTTTAAAATAAGGATGAACTAATATTGATAAATTGTTTCTTTCACATGCTTGTATTGTTTTGTTAATCTTTGTTATTTGGCCAATTGCATTGATTAAATTTGTTAATTCATTCTATAAGTCGAGAGGCACAGAATCAGATTAGACTAAGCATGTGTAGTAGGGCGACTCTAGTTATAACGAAAGTTCTCCAGGACTCAACCTAAGGTTGACACTAATATCGAGAGATGGGTGTCTTTATACCGCTTATAATTTCATTGATAAGTATATTTTACCCTTGGAACGATATTCACCTACAATTAGTTGATTGAGTTTTTGTCAGGTAGGGAGCATATGAGTAGTTGTTACGGAGTACATTTTTACGTTACAGGGCTTGGGCCGCACCCATACCAATGTAGGATTTGCATGTGAAGAGCTGTTTATATTCACAGTAGTCAAATCTGTTTGTATAGCTCCGTGGCCTTACGAGTGCTTCAATATGGTAGCTCGATGCGTATAGTTGCTGAAAGACAAAATAAAAGACTCAGATTTGTGCTCAGAAGTTTAAAGAGATTGTGCAATGTTTTGGGCACTAATAAAGATCATATTTAGCCCTATTTTTTTTTATTTTTTTTTAAAATGATGTTGTTTATTGGTATTTTCACAGTTTAACCATTAGTTTCAATGGGCGGATTTAAGGTGAAAGTTAAGGGACTGGGAGGGAGAGGAGGATAGTTTTGCCAGCAAATAAGACTGATATTCTCTTACTTTCACCTTGTTCCTAATTGATTCGGAAACTGCGTGTCAGTTTTGAAAAAGCTCCTTGCTCATTCTCTTTTCTTGAACGCTTAGTTAAAAAATTGTGCCTCGGCTGCATCAAAGACGCCGGGTACAATAAGGCACTTGCAAAAATGCCTTGGGAATTGGGGCGCCTTAAGTGCGCTTTATGGACAAGGCACATGTAGGCTTGTAGGAAGGCATACTATTCCACTATGCAATTTCCCTACCATTTTTTATGCTTTTTTTTATGCTTTTCCTTTTGTCCACTATACCTATACTTTATTTCTTTCGTGACCGAATAGGATTGAAATTTTTTTACGTTCTCCTTTTTCTTCTCACCTACTTCTCAATTTTGAAAAGTCTGCTTCTTTCGCTCTCACTTCTTGAACCATACACTCAAAAATGGCACTTTGGGCATCTAGACACAATGTACAGTGAGGCACTACCAAAAACGCCTAGGGAGGTCTTAAGTGTGCCTAGGGAGCAAGACCAATCGACTGAATATTCAAACACAACTAAAC
>JAIUZE010024313.1:0-18494 GCA_022085475.1 Heliosperma pusillum | reverse complement strand
TAAGGTTCGGCCTCTTCAGTGCAAATGGCTTTATAAAATAAAGCATTCTGTAGAAGGACAACCAGATACATACAAGGCACGACTAGTGGCAAAGGGTTTCACTCAAGTGCAAGGATTGCACTATGATGAAATTTTTTCACCCGTAGTTATGCTGCGTTCCATTCGGATAATCTTAGCGATTGCCGCTTTTCATGACTATGAAATTTGGCAGATGGATGTGAAAACCGCCTTCTTAAACGGTTATTTGGAGGAGGAGTTGTACATGGTACAACCCGAAGGTTTCATTGATCCTAAACATCCTAAGAAGGTATGCAAGCTTAAGCGTTCCATCTATGGACTTAAGCAAGCTTCTCGGAGTTGGAATCATCGTTTCGACCAGGTGATAAAAGAGAATGGATTTAATCGATCGGTCGAGGAACCATGCTTATATATCAAGTCGAGTGGGAGCAAGATTGTCTTCCTAATATTGTATGTTGATGACATACTCTTGATTGGGAATGACATACCTCTCTTAACTTCAGTAAAAGTTTGGTTAAAGAACCATTTCCAGATGAAAGATCTGGGTGAAGCACAAAGAATTTTGGGGATCCGTATCTACAGAGATAGATCACGACGGATGTTATCCCTCAGTCAGGAGTCTTATATAGATAACAATCTTGAGAGGTTCAGCATGACCAACTCCAAGAAGGGGAACCTTCCAATGGTCTCTGGGATGCATTTGAGTAAAGCTCAGGCACCAAAGACATCGGAAGAAGTCGAGCGCATGAGTCGGATTCCTTATGCATCAGTTATAGGATCGATCATGTATGCCATGATATGAACACGTCCAGACGTGGCATATGCATTGAGTATGACGAGTCGATACCAAGGCAATCCAAGTGAAACACACTGGATGGCTGTTAAGAATATCCTTAAGTACCTACGGAGGACTAAGGATTGGGTATTGACTTATGGAGGGACACTGAGCTATGCGCAACCGGTTACGCAGATGCTAGCTTCCAAACGGATCGAGATGACTCGAAATCTCAGTCTGGATTCCTGTTTACTCTTAATGGCGCTGCGGTAAGATGGAAAAAAAGCTCCAAACAAAATGTTATAGCAGATTCTACGACTGAGTCCAAGTACTATGCTGCTTCAGAGGCTGCGAAGGAAGCTATATGGATGCGTCAGTTCTTACAGGGACTAACCGTAGTTCCTAGTTCGGATGACCCGATCACCATCTATTGTGATAACAGTGGTGCCATATTCCAGGCTAAGGAGCCTAAGTCCAGCAACAAGTCTAGGCATGTACAACGGAAGGCTCACATGATCCGAGATTACGTGGAGCAAAGGGAGATAGTGATAGACAAGATTGCTACAGATGATAACGTTGCAGATCCTCTCACTAAACCGTTAAGATATGATAAGCATGAAGGTCACGTTATTTCCATGGGAATTAAGCGTGTTCCTGAGTTGTATTAGTTGTTTTATAGGGATTAGACACCTGTATCTTTTTCATAAAACCATCTATAAAATCATCGTTTTGTTTTATATTTTGTTTTTCATGTGGGTTGTACTGACAACATTGAACACCACAAAGTGAACTGAATTACATTATATTTTGTTTTGGGTCCGTAATTGCCGACATGAGCTGATAACTCTGGCAATTATTTTGTGACGTCGATTGATGGTGGGTTCAACGAGCCATAAGTCAAACTGTTGACTGATCGATCACAGATGCGGGTTATAATGATACTGCGAAGGACATTTTGTGACGACGTTATGGAGTCCTAAATGATTCAGAACATTAGGTGCCAGGTCGTGGATAGGACATCCATAGTGTTCCTAGAGTCGATTCTTTTGACTATCGACTGTCTCTTGAGGTAAAGGCAGTTTTTGGGTCACTTTGGTTTCTTTCTCATGGTCGACCGTAACAGGAGGCTAAGTAGATTTTCACTGGGCCATTTCATACTGCGCTTGTATCTGCAAGATTCGAGTTGAAGAATATATCCAACCTTTATCAGGATATGATATTTCTCAGGGCCACTCGAGGAGCTGTAACTGAAATGCATGGCCATGCTCGAATGAAGATTCGTTTATCAGTTAAGTTACTCTCTAGTCGGGGAAACCACTCTTGTACTGATCACTTGTAAATACGACCTTTGTGAATACGGACTTTGCAAAATTGGTTTACATTGAGATGGGGAAGAAGAAATTTATTATCGATATGAGAATCGGTTATCGCACATACACTTGTACGGACAAGTGGGAGATTGTTGGAGCCAGTGTCCTCCACAGTTAGTGCAATAACATAAATAAATCTCTTTAGGTTCACAGGGTATACTTTGTATTGTAATCAGTTGATTAATGTTTATTGATAACGGTTGGCTTGCTAGATAAGTTTGACGTTATTGTCATACAGATGGCGGTGATCAACTGGTCCTAAAAGTCACACCTAAAGGATGTGATTGAGAGATGTGATTGATTGAGAAAATAATCATTTGATGCCTTATTAAATGACTAAAAGGTTAGTCGGTGTTTTTGACTAAAAGGTTAGTCAATGTGATGTTGATATAATTATTTAATAACGATTAAATATTGTTAGCTAAGACGAATTAACTGTAATTCGTAAATTGAATATAAAAGGTTATATTTAATTGTTGTATATAATGTAAGCTAATTAAACATAAACCGTTATAATTAATTGGAAAATTATAAATATACGGATAATTATAATTAATGATGTATTATAATGTCGGTGTTGGACTAATGACGATTATAATATATTACATTATATTAGAAGCTAAAATGACCGGAAAAAGTGTCAAGATACACTCGGGTTTTTCGGGTCAATGGGTAGTTGTTTGAGGAGACTAAATCTCCTCATATATGACCTACTATTGCCGTGAGATTAGAAGAGAACAAGGAAAGAAATTCTAACCTAATTACTACTCTCTCACTTGTGCCTCCATCACACAAAACACAAAACACTAAAAAGTTAACTGTAACTTTTAATCATCTTTCTAGCAAAGAAGAAGGGCATATTTTGATCAATCTTGGGTGGGACGATTAGGAGGATATCTAATTTGATATCTATTCTTAGGCCGAATTTTGCTAGGACCAAAGGTTCAATTCGTTTTCTCTTTATTTTATATCGTTTTCATATTAATGACTCGCATTCATATTATATAATTTTCTTATAATCCTAATTTTTAAGGGGATGTAAACAGTTATTTCCCACAGCCAAGTCATGCAATGACCATGAATAATCAATCATGAAATCACGCATTCAAAGACAACGACACAAAGACGACATCTCTCACGGTAAATGAAACGCACTAGTATCGTGTACATGGCAAGTATGATTAAAAGGCATCCACAAGATCACATTTCCCTGAACGCATACACGATCACATTTCGTATATGTAGACTAATTTCCTCCTCGTAGGAACGATAATAATACGGCTCCTAATCTAAACCTGGCCAGATTCTCGGAATCACATTTTCCGATTCGACATGCGATAACATTTCGCATCCAAGACTCGGTCAATCATAGACGCCGAGTACCCCAAATTCGGTAGATCAATTCACGAAAGAGGCTGAAAAGAGCACAAGCCTCATAACAAGCGGTACGCTACATGCAAATAACACCACCTCGCAAGTACACAACATTTGACGGCCGGGTCGATCAACGCAATGCTATCAACTCCCAACAACGTTGTCGTATGCCCACTACACGTGCAATTAAGCAGTAGGATACCTCCCTGTTCCGACATTCCAGCCTTACGAACGTGGAGGTAGCCAAGGGAATGAGAGTACAAAGCACAAGACAAAATAGTGCTCAAACCGTATCATTTGTAAAAACCGACTCAAAGTGGGAACATACCAAAAACCGTCACAAAACATGAGAATAGGGAGTTATATAAGTTTAACTATAATAAAAATGAATCAATACATGATACATAAGCATTTGAACAAGTTTATGAAGCATAATAAATAAGAACATAGATCACCTCTCCAAAACAACGTTGTTTGGAAACAAACTAAAACAAGGGTCCACTTCAAACGGTCATAACTAGAGTTCTAGATATGAAAATGCATAAATTCTAAGTCGAGGTGATAGCTTATTCTCTTACGGTTCCAACGGTAGGTCACAAGCCCAAAACAAGCAAGTAACGAAGGAGATATGATCATTTTACGAATAGGGGTCAGTGTAGTGAAACTGCACAAGTCACGATCGTGACTTTATTTCACGCCCGTGAAACTCTCTGTTACGCAAGGGTAAAAGATCAGCCACTATTTCACGCCCGTGACTTGAGTTTCACGACCGTGACTTGAGTCAAGACAACTCCATTTTGTTCTAAACTCAACCATCATCAACTATTATCATAAATCATCAATTCTCATATCAATTCTCAACAAACAACAAGTATCATCATCAACAATCATCAATTAACAACAATCATCATCAATAACATGAATCCTAAGCTTTCTAATCGTATTCTAAATACGAATTCTAACATAGAAGCATGTAAAACACGTAAATGATATCGTGTAACCCTTCACCGTTACCTTTATGTGTCTTCACTCCGCGTCAAGGTCCTCTTCAATTAGGAAATAATCTTTGTCGGGATCTTGGATGTCACCACCTACAAATAGAACATAAAAGATGAATTTACTTCACCTTGAGAAAGACGGAAAGTTTGAAAAGCGAGAAAGACGATGATTTTATTATCAATACGGATAGAGGAAGATAAGAGGGGAAGAATAAGACGAACTTACGTGAATTTGAGCAAGAAACGAACGAGATATGTCGATACTAAGAATGGATCAAAATGGAGGCAAGGGTTTGATTTTTCTTAAGGAAGAAGTAACTTGAGTTGTGTGAATGAAGAAATAGGTTAAACGGAGTATGAGGGAATATGAGTGGAAAAAGTCAATAAAAGTCAAAGTCGGCTTAAGACGGGATTCACATGGAATCTCACGGAAATTTCAAATACGAACTCGGAAATACTAAATTTGACTCGGAAAATTATATTTACGATTAAAACTAAATTTCGCTGAAAAGTATCCGTAAAATATTTTTACTAGAAAAATAGGGTACATTTGCGGGTGTTACACGTACGATTAGTTAGTTATTATTAGGAAGTCTACCATTGATTATTCCATTATTCATATTACTTATCCAATAAATTGTAATTATGGGAAATACTCCCGAAACCAACTTTTCTCTATGTATTTTGCAAACTACGAGGAACTAATCCTCCTTTCTGGATTCAAGTTACTTTGAAATTACTTTATAATTAATTGTGAGGCCTTCTTACTCCTTTACGTTTTTGTTTGAGTATTATTCATTTTCCGTTCTTAATATATGATTGGTGTATAATAAATTGATTTGGCCAATTAATTATTTCATCCTTCAATCTATGGCAACTCTATATGTTTGAATCCGTTTTTTTTCAATTCATTAGATAAAGTTACAACCTTTAATCTAATTTTTTGTATGTGTTTCGATCATCGTATTTGGATAAAAAGGGAAATAAATATATAACTCTAACTGATAACCGGGTCTGTTAAAGTTCGTTATTTATGTTGATTGTTCTACTCTTTCATGCTATTATTGAATTAAATTTATACGCTTGGATTAGATTATTCATTAATTATGTTCTTTAGTCTCGCGTTTCGAAATAGTAATATTATCTAAGGAACATTTAAAACTCTTGTTTTACAATTAGGATACTCGAGGGATAAATTGGAATTACTGATCGATGATCATTTTTAATCAGTTAGTGGATAAAACTTGACTCGGGTTAATCATATGAAATTGACCAATATTTATATTACATTTCTTGTCTTGCTTGTTTATTATTTAGTTAACCAATCGTAAGTGTTGATCCCACGCAAAAGCGTGGTTTTTAGATAAATTGTTAGAAAAGTAGGCTATAATGATAATTACTCCATTTTAAAAAGATAAGAATTATGCTTTGTTTATATAAATGCTAAACGATGATTTATGGAGAGATTGACAATTATTACCCTCAACATCAATGACATATAATTAATTAGGAGACAAATATTGTATAATAATAAATACAGATAGTGAGACTAATTATTAGGAGGGAAATTTTTGAAATGGGTTAATCTTTTAGTTAGAAAATATATATTTACGCTATAGAGCTTAGTGGGTAAATATTGAAATATTGTGTATTTTATTTTTCATCAATGATAGTGAGGACCAATAGAATTTGGTAATGTTTACCAATGTTGATAAATTTGAGAAAGATTTGGGTAGAGTATATATATTTGAGAATCAAGGATATTAGTAGAGTCTGACGTTTGCCACCCTAGCCTGACCTCTCTTGGATGTGAAAAATCTATACTCAACCAAAAAATAAAGTCATCCTTTGGCCCACCTAGTGGGATAGAGTTCCTCACCGGTCTTGCCTTTTCTCTGGATCCTTTGTCAGCTCTTCTATGTGTAATGTAGTCGGGAGTGCAATTCACATCTTTCGAGACTGCTCCTTTGCGAAACTTGTGTAGATTTGTCTTTCTACCCCCATTGGTATTTTGAACTCCATTATCCATGACTGGCTTAATTTGAACCTCAGCCACAATCGTGGGTTGTGCCCCATTCCCTTCTCCTTTTTTGTGGCGTCGCTAGACGAAGTATAATGATCGTTCGTTTGGAGACCATTTGCATGTGAATCACACTCGGATTGAACTTTTACTATTAACTCGGATTGCAGAGTTACTTTCAACCTTATTTGCTCGGATATAACTCTATCCAGCCTTCTTGCTAGTATTATTTTGGATTGCAGGGAACACCTAAAAGTCTCACCACTTTTCAAGCTAATTTTATTGACAAATTTGGTTGCTCATTCTCTTGCTCGATTTTTCCCTCTTGGAACGATCTTCTTGTAATAATGGGCACTCTAGTTGGATTAATGCCCCTAACTTTGTTGAAGACTTTTGTAATTTTTCTTGTGAAACTGTAATTTTATCATCCACCCCCCACCCTAGTGTAATGTACGTTGAATCTCGGTTTTCATTAATCTTATGTTCGTTTCTTACCCAAAAAAAAGGAGATTAGTAGAGGCAATAAAAATACTTGTCGATTAATGGAGGCAGTTAACAATGTGGCAACTTTCTTTCTTTATTCAGTTGAGCGCAATATTCAGTAGTCTTAACATACTTGAGTGGTACTTTTAAGCGGGAATATTGTAATTGCCTTAAATCTTTTAGTTTTTAGGCGATTAAACCTCCATCTTTAGTTACTTGTACTTAATATATCACACAACTATTTACATCGTCTTTGCCGCGGAGTCGACACTCGACTTACCTCTACTACGGAGTATATTATAGTTGAAGGTAATAAGACTTTATTATTATCTTTGGGTGCACACGACCTCGGCTCATGACACATCTAGAATAGAAAGCAACCATGCGTCCATGCTTATAGAATTACAATTTTAGAGAATAATTTATTACACACAACTGTAATACATTGCAAACCAAAGCAACACTAGTAGAGGTAGCAGTTTATCCGTACAGTCAACCCTCTACAACAGTGAAATACTTCATTTACCGTGAGGGTGTAGAGAAATTCTAAGCCCTTCCGTTAAAAATGGATCTGGGTTATATATTATCTTTTCATTTGGGTTGAGCTTAGTAAACTTGAATCGAGTGACAATGTTGTGCAGAAAAACGAGGGTCTCCATACGAGCATATTCCTTCCCGGCACACATCCGGGGTCCTCCTCCGAAAGGCACAAATGTAAAAGGTGCTGGTCCGGTTCCTTCAAACCTCGAAGGATCAAATTCTTCAGGATTTGTGAAGTATTTGGGATTCTTGTTGGTTGAATGTACTGACCAATGGACCTGGATAACCGACTCATAAGAGTTCTTGTTAAGTTGACATTACAAAGTTTTACTGTAAAACCGTCTTATTATTTAACGACATAATATTTGCACATAAAACATATGAAAATAATCAGCCGACTATTGTAATCTCCGGAGAAGTAATTGCATACCTTATACCCCTTTGGAATATTGAAAGTTTCATAAGTGAAATCCTTAATGGCTTCTTTAAAGCTACCAACTGAAGGTGGTCTCAGTCTCATGGTTTCGCAGACTACATTCCAAGAATACTTCATTTTCTGTATATCGATCCACGTCAGCAATTCCCCGGGATTTTTCTCTTCAATGATCTGCAATTGTTCTGATTCTCCATCGCATATAAGTTAAAAGAAAAGCAAAAAATTTCCATGTTTTAAATAATTGTATAATGAAAAACAGTTTATGAAATGAGAAATTACAATACCTTTTAAGACATTTTCATATACAGTGGGGTGGTCGGCAAGGTAGCTCATGACAAATGTAATGGTAGAACTGGTTGTGTAAAAACTCGCGAACATGAAACCTATGATTTTACTGGCTATGTCATCGTTGCTAATCGATTCACCATCTCCGTCAGACGCCCTGATCATTCTTCCCATCAAGTCATCAACTTCATGAGTAACAGTAGTACCTTTCTCTTGAATGCCCCGTTTTCTTTGTCTAATTATATTCAGCAACCTCTCCTTGACCAGCTCGCCGCCTTTCATAGCCTTGTGAAAAGCCATCCCAGGAATGTTTACAGGAGCTGAGAAGATCCCTTGGATTAACAGATAAAAAGGAACGGCTAATTCCTTAACCTGTTCGATACTTGGGTAAGCATAGTTGACAAAGATTCGACATGAAAGAGTAAAAGTAAAGTCTTTTGCCAGCGGAAAGACTTGGACTTTGTCGAATGGGGACCAGGAGGCGTCCAAATGTTCGCAAACCATTGAATCCATTAACGGCACAAAATGCTGGATGGAATCTAGTTTCAGAAATTTAAGTGAAATTTCATCGGCTAGTTTCCGAGAGGGTGTACCACAGTTGGTTGTCGGGTGTGAAAGAGCATCTGCGATAGAACGAGGTAGCCATGACTTGACGAGTTTCATTTCATTTGAGAATAGGAATTTGTTACCGGACGGGCCGCAGAAAATGACCATTTTTTCTCCTGCTAGTGATGTTTTGAAAACATCGGGAGAGTATTTGTTCATTCTTTCAGTTATGAACTTCTCTGGGTATGAAATAAACTCAGTAGTTTGACCTATGATGGGCAACCCAGTTTTGCCTGGAGGAAGTTTCAGGGTTGCTTTAGGAATTTGGTAGATTAATGACAGCAATATAATTGTGAATGTAAAGCAAATTCCAAATAGAAAGATTGCATCCATTGCTAAAGTTGTAATGTTTGAGCGAAAGAGCAATTGTGTTTGGCTTTATGGAGTTGTTTTGACAAAGGATTGGCCGTACTATGTCGGTTATAAATAAGAATTGTAGATAAAAATAACAGAGGATCCCGCATCCTGTTCACATCATCGAATTTAGATCTAACGAGTCGAGTATGGATCGTTATACTTTCGACTCAATGGATTGGATCCAAATGTGTAGAATAAGTCCGGATACAGGTCGTTTGGTCGTGATCCAGGTCATAACTTTAGTTCAATTTAACATTATTTTTGTTCAAAAAAAAAATTAAAAAGTTATAGAAATCGTAAAATTATATTCTTCTTATAAAAAGAATTCAAAATTTAAACTTTGATTTTTTTCCATTAACATTTATGGGTTAACAAAAATATTTTGTTATCCTTAATGTAATTTATGAGGCAACTTCAATATTTTTAACACATTAGCTTTAATATTGTATTCTAATATGTATAAAAACTAATTTGGTGTCCGGTATCACGAGTGCTACCTTTACCATTTTAAATTTTATAATATATGATAGAATTACGTTAAACTTGTCTAATTACTATTTTGTGTGATAACAGTGGGGCTATTTTTCAGGCAAAGGAGCCAAAATCTAGCAATAAATCTAGACATGTACTCAGGAAATATCATGTAATTAGAGATTATATTGATAGGAAGGAAATAGAAATTTGTAAGGTTGGGACAGAGGATAATATTGCTGATCCTTTAACCAAGCCTTTATCGCAGACTAAGCATAATAATCATGTATTTTCGATGGGATTGAAACGTGTACCTGATTTGCTATAAATAAATTTTGATATTGACTCATTATTTTCATAATTACATTTATCGTTTTATTTAAGAATACTTTGATTTCCTAGTAGGTTGTTGAGACAACGTTGAACCCTACTTCAAGTGAACAGGATCTCATTGTATTATTGTGATTATTGGAGTAGGTGTCCTCCACAATAGTGTGTCTACATTATTAAATCTCATTGTATTATTGTGCCCATAGTTTCTCAAAGGGGTGACATCCCGGAGTGACTATATTGTAAGTCAATTGATGGCGGGTTCGACAGCCATAGGGTCATGGAAATGACTAATTGATTACATAGGCAGATTTAGTCTGTCGGGCAGTGACCATTTATAGAGTCTTAAATTCTTGTTACCTGGTCGTGGTAAAGACTTATATATTATTCCTATGAGTCAATTCTTTTGACTGGAGATTATTTGTCTGAGTCATTGCAGTTTTCGATTGACTTAGGTTTTTGTCCTAGGTCGTTCCGTAAAAGGAGGCCGATAGGCATCTACTGGGTCATGGTGATCTGTATTGAACGAAGAAAATAGCTGAACAGGAGTTGTCCACCCATATTGGGTTTATATAATCTCTGGGCCACTCGAGGAGATATGACTAGAAATGCGTGGCCACGCTCGGATATGTATCCGGTCAGACAGTCATTCTCTCGATCGAGGAAATCACTCATGATAAGTTCAAGTGCAAGTACGACCTGAAAGACACCTTGCATTGAGTGGGAGATTTTAACGGACACGAGAATTGGTAACGCACAACTTGTATCGGACAAGTAGGAGATTGTTGGAGTAGGTGTACTCCACAATAGTGTGTCGACATTATTAAATCTCATAAAAGGAATAAATTTGGGATATATTTATTTTATACTTGTCAGTTGATTAACGTATATCGGTAACGCTCAGCTGACTAGAGTTAGACGTTACTGTCGTTTGACGGCGGTAATCAACTGATCCCTCTCGGTCACACCTATAGGGAGGAACCCCAATGGAAAAACTAATGATATTGTATAAAGATATATTTCAGTTAGTGCCTTATTAATATTGACTAAAGATTAGTCAAGTGAGTTTTAATGTGATGATCAAGTTTTGAACTCGGACCAAAATTATTTGATATGATCAAATATAATGAAATTTAGTTATTAAAAATTAATTTACTAAATTCTTTGAGGTATTGATATATATTATGAGGTAGTGGTAATTAGCTAATAAATTCTACAAGGAGTTGTAATATTAGCTAAAATAGGTATCCAATGACCCATTATATATTGATATAATGGTCAAATATCACTTAAAAATTAAGTGTATATTATTTAATTATTTGTATCATATAATAGTTAAATGGTCCAATTAATAATTAATTATATGAGATAATTAAGTATTTGACTTATAAGTATTTGTGGGACAAATATCAAAAGTAAAAAATGGACCCAAAAACTCACATATAGACCGAAATATGCACAATCACAATTAGGTGAGTGTTGGGCAATATTTCCACTCATTAGTGGATGTTTACATCATGTTCCACTACCATAAACTCCTATAAATACCCCAACACTATGGTCACTATTTTTGACGAATTAAGAAGAAAAAAATTGTTCATTATAAGCACTTGGTGTTTTTTTCAACCTAGAACAATAAGTTGAATTGTTCATCTTATTCTTCATCAACATCATCATCTTCATCACATGAAATCACAAAATATTATATACATCTTATATTACTAATAAGTAGTAATATTTGTAGTATTATTAAGGGTTAGTCTTAGTTTTTATCTAGTTAATAAAACTAGGATTTTGGGGCAAATCCTTGGGTGTCAAGGAGGAGTAATCCTACTTTGGATTAAGGTTTAAGGAGCTCTATATTCAGGTTGTAAAACTACAAAAGTTGTAGTATACCATTTCCATAAAGCTTTGTAAGGAAATTTCTTCTTATTTGTTGTTTAATAAGGACTATTTTATCATGCATGTACTAGATCACATATAAATTAAATTATGGTAATTTAATATAATGATTAGAAAGTCTAAACATATAGTTTTCATAACTAACAATTGGTATCAGAGCCTTTTGTGCATGCATGTTTATTAATACGACTTAAGACGATTTATATGATAAATTTCTTAAATATTGATAAAATGGTTAAAATGAGTTTATTTTTTCCATGCATGTTCATACTGACCTTAAAAAGGTTCTGGTAGACTTTTATTTTTTTTGGAGTTAATTTGCTATTTTTAGTTTATTTTTCTATTAAAAGTGTCTTAAAATGCATTATTTTGGGTTAATTGTTAATTTAAAATATTTGCATGTTAAATCTGATGATTAAATATTAATATACTCATGCATGCATGTTTTACATAGTATATTTAAAATTCAGAAATTAAATTGTTAATTTTTTCATGTTTATTGTTTTTATATGATAAATATCATTAAATAATGACTATATTATGATTAAAAATGACCGAAAAATAAATGGGCCAAATTTTTTTTTTCAGACCTGGAAATGTTCCAGAATCATAAAATTTTGAATTTTAAAAATTATTTTATATTTTTTTATAATTTATTGGCATGATTATATCGTTTTTACATGAAAACCGATAAACATGCGAATGAATTATGAAAAATGGTTTAAAATTTCTGAAATTTTTATTTTGGTCCATTTAGTATTCTGGTAATTTTCCAGAAAATTTACAATTATTTAATTTGAATTTTCATTATTTTATATGATTATTTCGGAATAAAGGCGTAAAAGTTGCGATAGTTGTGATATAAATAGCAAGATAGATCAAATCATGCTAATATTATTCAAAAATTTGTGGAGACTAATTTTGAGGTACCAAAAAAGTTTGGAATGTTAGTATGAACTTAAATAAAGTTTAAGTGTTGATTTACAAATTTTAATGGTTAAAAAATGTTTAAAATTCCATTAATAAAATGCTTTATTAATATGATTAAATATGAAAATGGCAATTTGGCATGTTTCATATTTATTTATAGTAAATAATATGTTGCATATTAGCATGTTATTTTTATTTATTCATTGGATGAATTATGTTGTACCTAATATGGCCAAGTTAAAAATTAGTATTACCCGAAATGTAAGGGAATACTAGTTTAATTTGTAATTAAGTAATCTCGTATTGCCCGTCTGTAAAATTAATTATTTTCTTTTATTAGTAGAAAATTGTATAATAGGAATATATGATGTAATTATTTTTGAGAAGACGGTGGTCCAAAAGACGAAGAAAAGGTGATATAAAAGACGGTTTCAAGAAATTGAAGATTTGTATTTTGGAAAGCTTAATGTAATAGTTAATTAGATTAACTAAGATAAGTGGCCATATTAGGATTTATATTTATTGTTTTATTTACATGTTAATTGTTGCATTGTTCCGCCATGCCAAATTGCCAAAGTCTAGTGCGTTTTTTATTTTTTGTTATTGTCATTAAATCATCTACCATTCACCTATTTAGTTCACTTAAAAAGTGATAGTTAATTTTTTCACAAGATCTCTCACAATTTTTAAAATTGAGATATAGCCTTACCAATAAATAGCACCTATAATTCCCTTCTTCATTAGGGCCACGCTCGCCTCAGCGAGGTGTTCCCTTTTTACGTTGGGTAAGTAGGGTAATAAACGTTATTAGGCGTCAAATAAAGTTGGTTGGACTCAACGGGATGCAGAGACAAGTCTCAGTCCCAGGGCTAAAGATATATTTAAGAAATTTATCGACCAAGAGTTCTAGGTGTAGAATCAGTCAAAAGTTGACTCACCGAATTTAATTAATTAAGGGATGTATCGGCTCACCGTTCCCAAGATTAATTAAAAACGGATCTTGGAATCGTTTATATAGTTTTGTAAAAGATCATTATATAAACGATTTTTTTTTTTTTAATTTTAAACTTGATTTTTCAGGTTTATTTTTCTGATAAATGTTAATATTTCCTTCTTTTTCGTTTGTAGTATAAAATCTGCATAATGTCGACTAATACAGCAATTCAACAAAATGATTTACCATCCGCTACTCTACCGAAAGAGTCGTGGCTTAGGTCCTTTATGGACAAGTCTTGTTTAAAGAAAGATGGGAGCAATTATGTCGAGTGGATAGAGCAACTAAAGGCTGCTGCTATTGCTGACGGTAAATTGCGATATCTGGTGGACCCTTCTCCTACAATTCCCGCTGTAAGGCCCAGTGTTGCTATTCGTCAAACTTACGACAAATATATGCAAATTTCGAACTCAATTAAAAATGTCTTGATTTTCGCAATGGATCCGTTTTTGAAACTTCGTTGCATAACACTTCCGACCGCACATGAAATTTATACTAGGCTTGGAAGCATGTTCTCCCAAGCACCACGTGTTCAAAGGTACTCAATATGATTGAGTGCGCGGAAACTCTCGATACTTTAGGAAGTCCGATTTCGAAGGAAATTGCAATTGATCGCGTGCTACATTCACTTCACGATGGATTTTCTAGTTTTAGAGTAAATTTCAACATGAATAACATGGATAAGAGTATCCACAAACTTCATGGCCTTTTGGTACAGATTGAAAGAGATTTACAATCGAGTGGGAGTTCGAAAAGGGACGTTTTAAACATAAACGTTAAAAGTAAACAAAAGTTTAAAAGGTCTAATGCTAAAGGGAAGAAAGTCAACCCCAAAGCAAAGGAAAAGGGAAAAGCAATAGTGATTGGCTATCCCCCCAAACCTAAAAATGGGGCAACACCAGAACAGACATGTTTTTACTGTAACGGAAATGGGCATTGGAAGCGAAATTGCCCTAAGTATCTTGATGATAAGAAAGCAGGACGTGTGACGTCAGGTAAAATTTCATCAGAAATCTATATGATTGACGTAAATTTAACAAGTTCCACCACATGGGTATTTGATATAGGTTGTGGTTCTCATCTTTGTAATCATTTACAGGGAATGAGAAACGTCCGTCAACTAGCCAAGGGTGAAGTTGACCTCCGCTTGGGAAATGGAGCTAGGATCTCAGCTGTGTCGGTTGGAACCTATGTAATTAGTTTAGTATCTGGCTTGGAGTTGTACTTAAATAACTGTTATTTTGTACCTTCTCTTAGTAAGAATATAATATCCATATCTGTATTAGACGGAGAAGGTTTTACTTTTGTAATTAAAGACAAATGTTGTACTTTTGCCTTCGATAATATAATATATGGTTTAGCCAAATCTATCAATGCTGTTTATATTCTAGATCTAACTAATGAAATTCATCATATGGAAAATAAAAAGCTCAAAACAGGTGATCCAGATCTTTTATTTCTCTGGCATTGTCGTTTAGGACATATAAACGAAAATCGCATTAAAAGACTAGTTAAGACTGGTATTCTATCCCCATTTGATTACGAATCTTATGAAAATTGCGTGTCTTGTCTTTTAGGCATGATGACTCGATCACCTTTTTCTAGAAAAGGTAAAAGAGCAAGTCAGTGATTAGGACTCATTCATACTGATGTATGTGGACCAATGACAATCACTGCTAGAGGAGGCTATGATTATTTCATTACTTTCACTGATGATTTAAGTAGATATGGATACGTCTATTTAATGAGGTACAAAAGTGAAGCCTTTGAAAAGTTCAAAGAATTCCAAAAGGAAGTTGAAAATCAATTAGATAGAAAGATCAAAGCATTACAATCTGATCGTGGTGGTGAATATCTTAGTAATGACTTTGATGATCATCTAAAAGATTGTGGTATTGTATCACAATTGACACCGACAGGTACACCACAATTGAATGGTGTAGCTGAAAGGAGGAACCGAACTTTATTAGATATGGTTCGGTCAATGATGAGTCAGACAGAGCTTCCTGACTCATTTTGGGGATTTGCCATACTTTCCGCTAATACTTCCTTAAACAAAAGCCCGACTAAAGCAGCTGAGAAAACACCACATCAGTTGTGGAAATGGAAAGTCCCGAATTTGTGGTATATGAAAATCTGGGGTTGTGAAGCTTATGTCAAGAACAAGTCTGATAATAAGTTAGCTCCCAGATCCGACAAATGTTTCTTTATAGGTTATCCTAAAGATACTCGTGGTTATAAGTTCTACAACCGTCATGAGAGCAAAGTGTTTGTTGCTCGTGATGCTGTCTTTCTAGAAAAAGAATTTATTTCTACAAGACAGAGTGGGAGAAAATTTGAACTTACTGAAGTTCAAGATCCACAAACTGACAATGTGACGCAGGAAGATGTTCCTTCTTCATCTGGTTCAGTTATAGTTCCTAGGAAGTCAACGCGAATCAGTCACCCACCTGATAGATATCTTGGTATTATCGAGGAATGTGGTAATGATGTCTTACTTTTAGAAAGTGACGAGCCTACAACCTATAAGGCAGCTATCTCAAGTTCTAACTCCAAATTGTGGCTTCAAGCCATGAAATCTGAAATAGACTCCATGTACGAAAATCAAGTATGAGACTTGGTTGATTTACCTAAGGATGTAAGACCTCTTCAGTGTAAATGGATTTTTAAAATCAAATTCGGCTTGGATGGACAACCTGATGTCTACAAGGCACGATTGGTGGCAAAAGGTTTCACTCAGATTCATTGTTTACACTATGATGAAACTTTTGCGCCAGTTGCAATGCTTAGGTCTGTTCGGATAATCTTAGCAATTGTTGAATTTCATAATTATGAAATTTGGCAAATGCATGTACAAACCGCCTTCTTGAATGGATTTCTAAAAGAGGAGGTGTATATGACACAACCTGAGGGTTTTATCGATGCAAACAATTCTAAGAAAGTTTGCAAGCTTAAGAGATCCATTTAAGGTCTTAAACAAGCTTCTCGGAGTTGGAACCATCGGTTTGATCATGTAATTAAACAGAATGGTTTTTCTCGAAGTGTCGAGGAACCATGTTTGTACATTGAAGTTTAGTGGGAGCAAATTGGTCTTCTTAGTCTTATATGTGGATGACATATTGCTCATTGGAAATGATGTTCCAATGCTCACTTCTGTGAAGGAGTGGCTTGGAAATCATTTTCAAATGAAAGACTTAGGAAAGGCGCAACGCATCTTAGGTATCAGGATCTATAAAGATAGATCTAAAAGGATATTAGCGTTAAGTCAAGAAGCTTATATAGATAAGATTCTTGATAGTTTCAAAATGACAAACTCTAAGAGAGGTTATCTACCTATGGGTCATGGAATCACTTTGAGTAAGACTCAGTGCCCAAGTGAACCCGTAGAGGTTGAACGCATGAAAGTGATTCCATATGTAACACCCGCAAATGTACCCTATTTTTCTAGTAAAAATATTTTACGGATACTTTTCAGCGAAATTTAGTTTTGGTATAGAATTAAATTTTCCGTGTCGAATTTAGAATTTCCGAGTTCGTTTTTGGAATTTCCGCGAAATTTCATGTGAATCCCGTCTTAAGGCGACTTTGACTTTTTCTTGACTTTTCCTAACACATCTCATAATACCTCTTTAACCTATTTTCATTTCCCACAACTCAAACTTACTTCTTCCTTAAGAAAACCAAAACCTTGCCTCCATTTTCATCCGATCTTAGAATCGTCATATCTCGCTCATTTCTCGCTCCAATTCACGTAAGTTCGTCTTATTCTTCCCCTCTTAGCTTCCTCTATCCGTATTGGTAATAAAATTACCGTCTTTCTAGCTTTTCAATTGATCCGTCTTCCTCAAAGGTGAATAATATTCATCTTTAAATTTTATACTCTAATTGTAGGTGGAGACTAGGAAAGCTTAGAAATCGATTGAAGACGCGAAAAGGTAACGGTGAAGGGTTACTCGATATCATTTACGTGTTTTACATGCTTCTATGTTAGAATTCGTATTTAGAATACGATTAGTAAGTTTAGGATTTATGTTATTGATGATGATTGTTGTTAGTTGATGATTGTTGATAATTGATAGAAGTGAATTATGAGAATTGATGATTTATGATAATAGTTGATGATGGTTGAGTTTAGAACAAAATGGAGTCGTCTTGACCCAAGTCACGGTCGTGAAACTCATGTCACGAGCGTGAAATAGTGGCTGACCATATACCCTTGCGTAACAGAGAGTTTCACGGGCGTGAAATACAAGTCACGGTCGTGACTTGTGCAGTTTCACTGCACTAACCCCTTTTCATAAAATGATCATATCGCCTTCGTTACTTGCTTGTTTTTAGCTTGTGACATCCCGTTGGAACCGTAAGAGGATAAGCTATGACCTACATTTGGAATATCTGCATTTTCATGTCTAGAACTTTAGTTATGACCGTTTGAAGTGGACCCTTGTTTTAGTTGGTTTCCAAACAACGTTATTTTGGAGAGGTGATCTATGTTCTTATTTATTATGCTTCATAAACTTGTTCAAATGCTTATGTATCATGTATTGATTCATTTTTATTATAGTTAAACTTATATAACTCCCTATACTCATGTTTTGTGACGGT
>JAIUZE010024312.1:0-13557 GCA_022085475.1 Heliosperma pusillum | reverse complement strand
GTTCTTAGGACAGTCAATAGTCGACTTCTGTAACTCGAGGCTATACCACAAGGTAGGAAACACATCCTAGTTCTAGACTGATCAGACCTAGCGACAACAGCTATTCCGTTCCCCGTCCCATGACATAACCGTCTATGAGAAACTCTACTAGGCGACCCCCTAAGCAGAGATGGCTAGTACTTAAGCTGGCTCCAGTCCCAAAACGGATCAGGCAGCCATGCCCCGACTTTGATATAAACCCACCAAGCCGAGACACAAAAGCTATCAACAAGTGAACATATACTCGTTAAAGACAGTAAAGCCTATCCATGTCATGGTCCAAGATACTCATTTAGAATTAGAATGGTCAAGACGCCATATACTCATAATTCTCTATGGGTACTTAGTCAACACGACACCAACCATATAATTAAACAGTCACGGGAAAAACATCCTATCATGTGCCTAATTGCATATAAATCATATTCAAATATCATATCGCCTCATATCTACTAAGGCTCATTCATTCATTAAATAAAACCTTACTTGAAGACAAATCCCCGACCCGAGTCCCGCGACGGGTCATCAGTCAAAACGGGGCTGACTAGATCTTATTTTGACCAAACCCGTTTGGTCAAACCGGCTAGAAACAGAGTCTTTACCAATTAGACTTAGACATAAAATCAACATATTCATTACATGTTATTTTATTAAAACTTCTAACATGTGAATTATTATATCATACCAAAAACCCGCTTGACTTAAAGGATATCAAATTAAACTACGGTCTCGTATTATAATTTCTAACATGTGAGAAATAATAATTTTATGAAAAACCTTTTAATTAAATATTTTACTTATTAAATTTCCCACTTGCTAAATATTACGAAACACGATAAATTAACACTAAACTCAAAAACCGTCACAAGACTAAAAAGGTGACTCATGGGCTGTTTTGGACCGGACCTAACACGGGCCTGGACTGGGCCCACGGGCCTGGTTTGGGCCTGTTTTGAGACGACATTTTTAAAACCGCTTCTTAATATTTCCCGCATGCTTGACATATTTAAAACCCGTCAAAACAACAACAAAACAATCAAATATCGACACAACCCAAAAGGACCAACCATGACCAATCCAGACCGGACCTGGACCGGCCTGAACCGGCCTGAACCGGCCTGAACTGGCCTGAACCGGCCTGAACCGGCCTGGTTTGGGCTGGTTTTTCCAGCCATTCTCCACGGCTCCCACCACAACAAACACCAAATTAATTCCAACATGTTTTAATTAACAAACAACCATTTTAACAACAAATTCAACCATCATCCATACAAAATCATGATTATGAACCATCATCCAAATTTATCAAGAACACTAAACATATCAAAAATTCATACAACATAATAAAAATAACAACTTATCATGTTACTAATTAAAAACCGTAAATCATAATAACATGAACTAAAACAAAAGAACAAAAGATATGTAACATTAAATTCGTCGAGTAACTCGGAATCGTTACCTTAGCTAGCAAAATCAAGTAGCACCAAAATAAGAAATAAAGAAAAACCCGTCTACTAATCTTCACCCAAAATATACGAGTCTCCAAACTCGTCTTCAAAATCTTTCCCTATAAGAAATGACAAGAAAAACATTATTAGAATTAAAAACTTGATTTTCCATAATTAAAGTGTTGAAAACGATTTTTTCGGAATTGAAAATAAACCGTACTTGAAGATGGAGAGCGAAGAGGAGATTCTAGAAATATAAGTTAGGACGGATTTGAATAAGAAATGAAGGTTTTATGACGATTTTGCTCAAGAACGACGAAGAACGATGAAGAACGATTTAAGAAAGTGTTAATTTGATCTTAAGTTGATTTAGTGTAAAATGAAAAGATAGTTAGTGAGTAAGTGTGGTGTGAGTGCCGTGTAATATAGAGGAAAATAATGAGTCGGGTTTTGAAATTGTTGTTACGGAATTGACTCGGGTTTTATAATTAATTAAGGTAATTAATTAAATATAATTAGATATTAAGTTAATTAAACCAAATATCTAGATATTATGTTATTGTAATGAAAAAGAAAGAAAATATCTAGTCCTATTAGAGGAGGAAGAGCCGTGTGATTGTAGAAGAATCGGGTCTGTTTTTGAAGCGATTTGCGGAGTTTAAGTTAACGGATCGATAAAGTACTAAATATCTAAGATATTATTATTAGTTTAATCAAAAGAATGAAAATATCCAAAGTGAGTGGAAAAAGATGACATGGGGCGTGTGACTCATGCCAAAGTCGAGTTTCGGGTTTGTTTCGGGATTTAAGATGACTCGGGAATAGTTAAATGACGTTCGGGTTAAACCGTAAAACCTTCTCTTTAATTCCGAATAAATTCAAAATAAGTATATTAAATTATCATAAATTCAAATAAATCTAAATAAAAATAAATTAAATTTATTATTTTTCAAATATAATTTCGGTCTTCAAAATTACAAGGCGAGTCGGAAAAAGTCAACGAAAGTCAAAGTTGACTTAAAAACGGGATTCTCATGGAATCTCCCAGAAATTCCAAATACGAACTCGGAATTTCAAAATTCGACTTGAAACAATAAATTCCAATTTAAAAACTTATATATGCTGAAAAGTATCCGTAAAATATTTTCACTAGAAAAATAGGGTACTTTTCGGGTTGTTATAAAAAATCAAAAAACTTTTCAGTGAGCCACAATCATCGCAATACATCTGCCTGGCCGTGCCCCGCTCAACCTCATCCTCTGCCCACCTACAGTTGCGTCTCCACACTCTAGCATCATCTGCTCCGGTGCTCACGAGCAGCAATCCAGTAACATCATCACAACACCACAATTGTGGCTTAAAAATCGAGGTCATTCAAGCTAATGTCATCATGAGCTCATATCTCGCAGCATCATTCCAACAATGAGCTCGACGTGTACGATGAATTCCATCTTCTATGAGATTTTTGTGTTAAATCGTGTCTTTACTTTTCCCAATAACCTACATCAAACCAACCAATCACTTACAGAATTATTCATGTAGAAAGGCTCATTCACTAAGCACACCTGGATATTATATTTCATATCAGTTAGCACATTAAAGTGACTAAAACCAATCAACCATCAAATCTCATTTTTATCATCGCTAGCAATTTGATTTTATCAAAAGGCTCCTTCTACCAGTAGTGTGCTCCTCTCCTGCATCACATTTATTACCTTCTTTTTGTTGCTTACTACTTATGGCATCGTTTTAGCTGCTTCCTCCTTCATTTTGTTAAGTGCTTATTAATATAATATTTAGAAGCCCTTTAGTCTTAGGCTTAAATAGTCTTAACCAATCCGTATTTATAGTAATATAATACAAATCACTTATTAATTCACTAAGAAAGCAACTATCAAACTCTCATCTTTCAAAATTCCAAAAATAAATAATTTAACATAAGCAAATCCCAAATTAAGCAGCACAAACCCTTAATTAAAAAATTTCTGATAAAATAGCAATTGTTAACAGAAATCAACAACAATAATAATGAAAATGTTACCCGGAGGGTTAAGAAGGGGAAGGATATTGCTTAGATTGGGAAGCAGAAAGAGCCATTGCAAACAATCTATTTAATTTTGTCGGCGAAATTAATTTTTTAATTAATATGTTTACATTCACTTAACAAAAACCAGATTAAAGTTTCAATTAACAAGATAAAGACTCTCATAATAAATATATAATCATGGCAAACAAATTCACTGGAAAAAAATTGCCATTTGACAATGAATTTGGCAGGCAAATTGAAGATAAAAGAAGTGATTGAACGAGATACGAAGAGAGGGTGAGAAAAATATTGATGAGAGAGAAAGAAAATATGTTTAAGGAAGTAGGTTGAAAGTGTAGTAGTTTTTGTAATTTTAATGTTTTGTCCTTAGAAAGATGTCTTGATCAGAGACGTTGATTCTCACATATCTCACGGACAGCAGTTGATCTTTGATTTAATCCAATGGTCTAGATTTGTGAGTACTAACTCAGCATAAGACACTAGACTCACAAGAACCCAATTATATATATATATATATAGAGAGAGAAAGGATCATGAGAGTCCATCTTCCTTTGTTGAGTCCATGAGTCCTCTTGTAAGCCATTGGATTTTGGAGATGGATGGCTAAGATTAAAAGAGAAAATTTGTCATTAAGAAGGTGTTTAATCACTTCTCTCTCATCCATATTAATTAAACCACTAATACATCCATCATCCTAACCCACCACCCATCACACAATTCATTCATAATAAACACTTCTCCTTCTCTCTAAAAAAACACTATTCCTTCTCTCTAAAAAAACACTCTTTATTCTTTCTAAATTCAAACAACCCACCAAAAAAACAAACCCTAGATCTAAAAAAAATAACCCCTCAACCACCTCCTCCTCCGCCATCCAGTATCCCCACACCGCCACTTAGCCGCCACCCACGACGCCGACATCAGCACACCGCCACTTAGCCGCCACCCTCTACCCCTTCCACCGTTCTCCTCCACCACCACCAGCCACCGTTCTCCTTCTCCTCCCTTTTTTATGGCCCTCCTCTGTCCACCACGGCCCTCCTTATGTAGTCGAAATCACGACCCATGGCCCTCCTCTGTCCACCACGGCTCTCCTCCCTTCTTCTCCTTTCTTTTCTTTTTTTCTTTCCCAGATGCGGTTTGTGGGGGGTTTTTGGTGGGTTTTTTGGGTAGTTTTTGGAGCGTGGTGGGTCGACGAGGTGGCCGCAGGAGGAGGCAGCAGGTGAGGGGGTGGTGGCGTCGGGGTGAGGGTGGGGTGGTGGTTGTTGTTGTGTTGTTGTTGTTGTTATGTTGTGTTGTGTTATGTTGTTTAAATTTCTTATTTTTTATTTCTTTTTCTTTTTTTTGTTATTTAAATTTTCAGATCTGTTTTATTTTTTTCTCGATATGATAAAAGGGGATGTCAATAACGTCTATTAAAGTAACACAAATATTTTATTAAAGTTACACGCTTTATATATTAAAGTCACATACAATTTATTTATAAAAGTAACACATTATTTTACTGAAGTTACACATTTCTTTTTTATGTTTTATGTTTTATGTTTTTTTTTTTTCAAATTTGTTATGTTTTTATTTATTTATTTTAGATCTCGTTTTTTATTTTTTTTATGGTGGTTTTATTTCCAGATCTAAAGTTACACTATTTTAGACCAAAGTTGCAAAATTAAGAGTTACAGAGTATATAAACTGAAGTTGAATAGGTAAGGACTGAACTTACATAAGTTTGGACTGAAGTAACACTTTTAATAATTGAAGTTACACATTTAATGATTGAAGTAACACTTTTAATAATTGAAGTTACACAATAAACGATTAAAGTTTAGACTGAAATGACACTAGGAAAGACTAAAGCATAAAGTTATACTATAAATGATTAAAGTTACACAAATAATAATTGAAATTTCACTAATAAAAGGATAAGGTTACTCTTATAAAAATGTCAAATTAAATCATATTTTAGGTTAAAGTTACTCAAATAAGGGTTGGAGTTACACTCATAAAAAGGCTAAAATCACGTAAACTTGTCTTGAAGTTTCATAAATTCAAATTTATGTAGTCGAAATCACATTTTAGTTTGAAGTTACATAAATAATGGTTGAAGTGACACTCGTAATGACTGAAGTTACACTCAAAAAAAGTCTAAAATCACGTAAACTTGTCTTGAAGTTTCATAAATTCGAATTTATATAATCGAAATCACATTTTAACTTGAAGTTACATAAATAATGGTTGAAGTGACAGTCGTAATAACTAAAGTTACACTCATAAAAAGTCTAAAATTACGTAAACTTGTCTTGAAGTTTCATAAATTCAAATTTATGTAGTCGAAATCACATTTTAGTTTGAAGTTACATAAATAATGGTTGAAGTGACACTCGGAAAGACTGAAGTTACAATCATAAAAAGTCTAAAATCACATAAACTTGTCTTGAAGTTTCAAAAATTCAAATTTCTGTAGTCGAAATCACATTTTAGTTTGAAGTTACATAAATAATGGTTGAAGTGACACTCGCAATGACTGAAGTTACAATCATAAAAAGTCTAAAATCACATAAACTTGTATTGAATTTTCATAAATTCAAATTTATGTAGTCGAAATCACATTTTAGTTTGAAGTTACATAAATAATGATTGAAGTGACACTCAGAATGACTGAAGTTACAATCATAAAAAGTCTAAAATCACATAAACTTGTCTTGAAGTTTCATAAATTCAAATTTATGACAATCACATTTTAGTTTGAAGTTACATAAATAATGGTTGAAGTGACACTCGCAATGACTGAAGTTACAATCATAAAAAGTCTAAAATCACATAAACTTGTCTTGAAGTTTCATAAATTCAAATTTATGTTGTCGAAATCACATTTTAGTTTGAAGTTACATAAATAATGGTTGAAGTGACACTCGCAATGACTGAAGTTACACTCATAAAAAGTCTAAAATCATATAAACTTGTCTTGAAGTTTCATAAATTCAAATTTATGTAGTCGAAATCACATTTTAGTTTGAAGTTACACAAATAGGGGCTGAAGTGATACTCAGAAACTTAAAACTGCTTCAATGTGATTAATGAAAAGCTAGAGAGAGAAAGTTAATTAATTAGTGCATAGGTAATTGATTAGTGTTAAGTGTGTTTTTGTCTCTACAATCTCATCCATCCATCTCTCTCATCCAATGGCTAAGATGAGGACTCATGGACTCAAAAAAAAGGGTGGAATCACAAGAACCTATCTCTATATATATATATATATATATATAAGAGATCATGTAAGTCCACCTCTAAACATTGAGTTCTTAAGTCCTCATCCAAGCCCTTAAATCAAATGGATGAGGGTCTATGATTAAAACAAAATGAAAGGTCAAGATTGTGAGACACACCCAATCCATTCTCTTTTAAACCCTAATACTTATACCCTTCTCTCACACTAATTCTATCATTCTAACATTTTCCCTTATCTCTCTACCTCTCTTATCTTTCTACAATCCTTTAAAAAAAACCCAAAACATTCCTTACCATTTTCACCTCACTTCTCCAGCCACCCTCCCCGGCCACCACCCCTGCCACCCTCCCCCACACGTCACCCAAATCCCCTGCCACCCCTCATCCCCACATCCTCCTCCTTTCACAACTCACCCCACCCACCACAACCATCCCAAATCTGAAAAAATGAAAAAATAACCACCACCACCACTTTCACATACCGAAAACACCACCAAAAACAACCAAAAAAACCCCTCATGTCCGGGCTTCCGCCGTCAACTTCCCCTCCTCTTTTCCCTACGACCACTAACCCACCTCCGCTACCCTCAGTTCCTCCTCACTCGCCGCCAACTTCCGCATGTTCTCCCTTTACCGTCCTCATCCCGGGCCCCTTCCGTCGTCCATGTCCTCCCTCGCCATCCTCTGTCGCCGCCTCATTTGCTGGTGATGGGATCTTGGTGAGGGAATAGGTGGTGGTTAGGGGTTAATTTAAATAAATGTTTTTCTACAACTACTTTTATTTTCTCAAATTTACTTTTTTTCTTTTTGTTTTTTAACTCTCATTTTTTATGTTTTGGATCTTGTTTTTGAAGTTAAACTATTTATGCTTGAAGTTATATTATTAAGGACGGACCTTACAATATTAAAGGATTAAAGGACTGAAGTTACACTATTAAGGCTTGAAGTTACACAATTAAGAACTCAAATTACACTTTTAAGACTAAAGCTACACTATTAAGAACTGAATTTATATTGGCAAGGACTAAAGTAATTAAAATATGCGTTAAAGTTACATAAATTTAAATTAAAATATTCAAATGACTAAAATTACCTAAATATGTCTTAATGTTTTATACATATGTCTTAAAATTAAATTACACAAATACGGTTTGAAGTTACACTCGTAAAAAGGTTCTAATCATATAAATTGTCTAAGTTGCCCTCCTAATGACTGAAGTTATGCTTGAAGTTATATTCATATAGTCGAAATCACAATTTAGCTTGAAGTTACCTAAAAAATGGTTGAAATTACACTCATAAAATGCTAAAATCACATAAAATTGTCTTAAAGTTACATAAATTCAATTTCATATAGTCGAAATCACATTTTAGCTTAAAGTCACACAAATAATGGTTGAATTTACACTCATAAAAAAGTTAAAATCATATAAATTTGTCTTAAAGTTACATAAATTCAAATCTATACCGTCGAAATCATATTTTGGTTAAACGTTACACAAATAAGGGTTGAAGTTACACTCCTAATGACTGAAATTACACTCATAAAAGGCTAAAATCACAAAAAGTTGTCTTAAAGTTACATAAATTCAAATTAATATAATCGGAATCACAAATTCGTTTGAAGTTACACAAAGAACTGTTGAAGTTATACTCGTAATGACTTAAGTTACACTCATACAAGTCTAAAATCACATAAAGTTGTCTTAAAGTTACATAAATTGTTTTTTTGCTGTTGACGTGAACTCTCACCTTCATCTTAACTCAGTTGTTTTTTCTTCTCTTTTTTTTCCAGAATTTATGTTTTTTTTGTTTTTTTAGATCTAGTTTTAAAATTTTCAGATTTAGTTTTATTTTTATCTTTTCAAGTTTTTGATGTTTGTTGCTTTTCTTTTTATATAGCTCAAAACCACCAACTTTTCTTATACTTTTTTTCTTTTTGTTTTTTAACTCTCATTTTTTATGTTTTGGATCTTGTTTTTGAAGTTAAACTATTTATGCTTGAAGTTATATTATTAAGGACGGACCTTACACTATTAAAGGATTAAAGGACTGAAGTTACACTATTAAGGCTTGAAGTTACACAATTAAGAACTGAAATTACACTTTTAAGACTAAAGTTACACTATTAAGAACTGAATTTATATTGGCAAGGACTAAAGTAATTATAATATGCGTTAAAGTTTTATAAATTTAAATTAAAATATTCAAATGACTAAAATTTAAATTAAAATAAGTTTGAAGTTACACAAAGAATGGTTGAAGTTACACTCGTATTGACTAAAGTTACACTCATAAAAAGGCTAAAATCACATGATTTTTTCTTAAAGTTACTTAAATTCAAATTTGTATAGTCAAAATCACATTTTAATTTGAAGTTACAAAAACAATGGTTGAAGTTACTCTCGTAGTTACTGAAGTTACGTACACTAATAAAAAGCTGAAGTTACGAAAACTTGGCTTAAAATGATATTGTTACAATATGAAGGTCATGTGTAGGTGGAATTCACTAAACCCTACTCATTTTAAGCTAATCTTGTCCCTCCATCTTGTTCTCATCTTGTCCATCCATTTTCCTTCTAATCTTATCCCTATATCTATTTCTAATCTTATCCCTTCGTCTTCTTCATCCAAAGGTTAAGATGAGGAGTCATGGACTCAAAAAAGAAGGTGGACTCAAAAGAACCTCTTTCTCTCTCTCTCTCTCTCTCTCTCTCTTTATATATATATATATAGAGGTGGGTTCAAATGAGTCTCCCCCTTAACTTTGAGTCCTTGAGTCCTCATCCAAGCCCTTAGATTAAGAGGATGGAGGGTTAGGATTAGAACAAAATGAAGGGCTTAGATTAAGAGACACACCCAATCCAATCCCTCAAACCCTAATATAAATACTCTTTCCTCACTTTTTCTCTCATTTTCACATCATCCATTTCTCTTTCTACCTCCCTTCTCTCTCTACATTCCTCTAAAAAAACCAAAAAAAAAAGAAACAAAAACCCTACTCGACACCACCACCGGACACCACCACCGGACACCACCACCGGACACCTCTTCCCGTCACCACCACCTCCTCCTCCTCCCTGCCTTTCTCCTTCCGCCCCTGCTGCCCCTGCCGCCTCTGTCGCCCCTTCCGGCCCTGCCGCCCCTGCCGCCTCCTCTTTCTTCTTTTTTTTTTTCTTTTCAGATTTGCACTTCCTCTTTAGTTCTCGTATTTATTTTTTAAAATTTTCTTCTTAGTGTATGTTTTTTTTTATTTTTTTAAGATCTTGTTTTTTTTTTTCTTAAATTTTATTGGTTGTTGGTGGAGGACAAAAACATCACAACCATTTTAGATCTGAAAAAAATGGGTAAAACAAAACCATCTACCACCATTTCAGATCTCGTTTTTCAATTTTTAGATTTTTTATGTTTTTTATTTTTATTTTAGATCTCATTTTTTTATTTTTTTATTTTGTTTTTTAGATATATTTTGTTTATTTTCGTGATTTACTATTTTTGCAGATCTTATTTTTTTAAAAAATATTTCTTATGTTTTCCTGTGTTTTATGTTAGATTCGTTTTTTACTAACCTTTTTTTGTGTAACCTATTTGTTTTATATTTATTTATTCTCGTTTTTTTTTTGGTTGATTTTTATATTTTAGATCTTGTTTTTCTATTTTTAATTTATCTTTTTTTATTCTATTCTTAAAGTTACACCCTTGGGTACTAAAGTTATACAAATATGGACTAAAGTTACGCCATTTAAGAGTTCTCTAATAAAAGTTACATAGATAAGAATGAAGTTACACTAGTATGGACTAAAGTTACACTAGTCTAATTCTATTCTTGTTTTTCTATCTTTTTTTATTCTCATTTTTTTTATATGTTTTTTTCCAGATCTACCCTTTTTTTTTTCGATTCACTTATTTTTATGTAAGATCTCATTTTATATATATTTTTTTCCAGATCTAAAGTTACATCATTATGTACTAAAGTTGCACAATTATGTACTAAAGTTGCACAATTATGTACTAAAGTTGCACAATTATGTACTAAAGTTACACAATTATGTACTAAAGTTACACAGTTGTGTACTAAAGTTGCACAGTTATGTAATAAAGTTGCACAATTATGTACTAAAGTTGCACAATTATGTACTAAAGTTGCACAATTATGTATTAAAGTTGCACAGTTATGGACTAAAGTTACCCTATTAAGGACTGAAGTTACGCTATTAATAACTAAAGTTACATTAGTATGGACTAAAATTACACTAGAAAAGACTAAAGTTACCTAAACATGTCTTAAAAAATTCAAATTAATATATTAAATCTCACTTTAGTATAAAGTTACACTATAATTGACTAAAGTTACACAATTAATAAATAAAGTTTCACTAAAGGTTAAAGTTACACTTATAAAAATGTTCAAATTAAATCATATTTTCACTTAAAGTTACGCAATTAAGAATTGAAGTTATACTCATAAAAAAAACTAAAATCACATAAATTTGTTTTAAAATTATATAAATTCAAATTTATAAAGTCGAAATCACATTTTAGTTTAAAGTTACAAAAATAATGGTTAAAGTTACACTCTTAATGACTAAAGGTAGCCTCATAAAAAGGCAAAAATCACATAAACTTATCTTAAAGTTACATAAATTCAAATTTATATACTCGAAATCACATTTTATTTTGAAGTTACACAAATAATGGTTGAAGTTACACTCTTAATGACTAAAGTTACCCTCATAAAAAGGTAAAAATCACATAAACTTATCTTAAAGTTACATAAATTCAAATTTATATACTCGAAATCACATTTTATTTTGAAATTACACAAATAATGGTTGAAATTACACTCTTTATGACTAAAGTTACCCTCATAAAAAGGTAAAAATCACATAAACTTATCTTAAAGTTACATAAATTCAAATTTATATACTCGAAATCAAATTTTATTTTGAAGTTACACAAATAATGGTTGAAGTTACACTCTTACCGACTAAAGTTACCCTCATAAAAAGGTAAAAATCACATAAACTTGTCTTAAAGTTACATAAATTCAAATTTATATAGTCGAAATCACATTTTAGCTTAAAGTTACAAAAATAATAGTTGAAGTTATACTCGTAATGTAGGTGAAAGTCATTAAAACTCACTCATTTGGTTCTAATCTTGTCCCTTCATTTTGTTTTAATCTTGTCCATTCATTTTTCTTTTAATCTTAGCCTTCCATCTTGTTCTAATCTTGTCCCTCCATCTCTTTCATCCAAAGGGCAAGATGAGGACTCATGTACTCAATTTTGAAGGTGGACTCATTATAACTTGCCTATATATATATATATATATATATATATATATATATATATATATATATATATATATATATAGAGGCAAGTTATAATGAGTCCACCTTCAAAATTGAGTCCATGAGTCCTCATCTTGCCCTTTGGATGAAAGAGATGGAGGGACAAGATTAGAACAAGATGGAAGGCTAAGATTAAAAGAAAAATGAATGGACAAGATTATAACAAAATGAAGGGACAAGATTAGAACCAAATGAGTGGGTTTTAATGACTTTCACCTACATTCCGAGTGTAACTTTAATAATTATTTATGTAACTTCAACCTTTTTTTGTGTAACTTTAAATCAAAATGTGATTTAAACTATATAAATTTGAATTTATGTAATTTTAAGACAAATTTATGTGATTTTTGTTTTTTTATGAGGCGAACTTTTGTCATTAAGAGTGAAACTTCAACCATCATTTTTGTAACTTTAAATTAAAATGTGATTTCGACTATATAAATTTAAATTTATATAATTTTTAAACAAATTTATGTGATTTTAGTTTTTATGAATGTAACTTTAATTCTTAATTGCGTAACTTTAACTTAAAATATGAATTAATTTTAATATTTTATTAAGTGTAACTTTAACCTTTATTAGTGAAACTTCATTTATTAATTGTTTAACTTTAGTCAATTATAGTGTAACTCATGTTTAGGTAACTTTAGTCTTTTCTAGTGTAACTTCAGTCCATACTAATGTAACTATAGTCATTAATTAAGTAATTTCAGTCCTTAATAAGATAACTTTAGTCCAGTGCAACTTTAGTCCATAAATGTGAAACTTTAGTACATACTAGTGAAACTTTAGTCCATAATTGTAAAACTTTAGTACATACTAGTCAAACTTTAGTACTTGAAACTTTAGTACATACTAGTCAAACTTTAGTACTTGAAACTTTAGTACATACTAGTCAAACTTTAGTACATTCTAGTGAAACTTTAGTACATAATTGTGAAACTTTAGTTCATACTAGTGAAACTTTACTCCATACTAGTGAAACTTTAGTACATACTAGTCAAACTTTAGTACTTGAAACTTTAGTACATACTAGTCAAACTTTAGTACATTCTAGTGAAACTTTAGTACATAATTGTGAAACTTTAGTTCATACTAGTGAAACTTTAGTACATACTAGTGAAACTTTAGTTCATAAAAGTGTAACTTTAGTTCATAAAAGTGTAACTTCAGCCCATAATAACAAGATCTAAAAAAAACAAAAAAAAACATAAGAAATCTGAGAAAGAAAAAAAAACAAAAACAAGATATAAATTAAAATAAAAAGTAAAACCTAAGAAATTTTAAAAATAAAAAACAAGATCTAAAACTATGTAAATCTGGAAAAAACCAAAGTAGATCTAGAAAAAAAAAAGACATATATAAAAAAAATGAGATCTAAAATAAAATAAAAAAACATAATAAATATGAAAATCTGTAAAATAAAAAACTAATTTTGAAAT
>JAIUZE010024311.1:0-16537 GCA_022085475.1 Heliosperma pusillum | reverse complement strand
CCTCAGTCAAGGTTACAGTCTCGGTCAAAACAGTGGCGGTAACCGCTTCAGTCGGCGTTTCAACGACAACCTCGGGAATCGCAGACTTACTTGTGACTGAACTTGATGCCGTAGCTACAAAGCAATCAACAAGAACCAATCAATAACATCTAATTCACTAGATTAACCCTATAATCAATATCTAACCCTAATTGAATCGTAAAAAGGGGGAGGGATTACGAATTAACTAGTAAAATAGGAAGGAGATGCTTACTTGTTGATGATTACCCGACATATAGCAATTAATCGATAAATTCGAGGAAATTGAATTAACAAACCCTAATTCACGAAATCTCTAAATAACCGAAATTAAAGGGGAATAAGATAGGGCTTTTCAATCAATTGCAAAAGTAAGGTATCGGGGCAAATGTAAGTGGTAATTAATTTGGGTATTATCACTAATTGCAGGTAAGAAAATGCAGGAAAATCGAAAGATTGAAGAGCAAGGGAGAATTGGGATCGAATAGAATGAAAGAAGATCGAAGACTTCCGTTTTATAGGTGGGTTAGTTCAGTCGATCGAGTAGAGTCTCTACTCGATCGAGAACTTTTGTCAGACAGAACAGCTCGATCGAGCTGTTCTGGTTTACTCGATCGAGTGGTTTCTTTTCTTGATCTTCAGGTTATTCGATCGTTTTGAATTCTCCTCGAACACTTTGAATTCTCCTCGATCGAGGTCTTTGTCTTCCACAAATCTCTCGATCGAGTGATGGTTTACTCGATCAATTGATTTTCCTAGTGGCACAGCCTTTGACTTTCAGCAGTTGATTTCCGCTTCAGTTTCCTGCAAAGACGATACAAAACGATACCCAAAGAATACCAAAAATTGTCTAACAGAAAAATATAAATTGTGTATCTAAACTACGGATTATAATCTAACGTCTAATCTAAGTAAATAGTCTAATTGTCGAATTGAAAACGCAATAAGTTGTTTTTACAAGTTGCACGGGGTTGCAAACCCAGCTAGTAACCAAATAATTTCATGACAAGGCCACTGTTAGGCCTTTGACTTGCGGAATTACCCTCAGCTGCGGTAATTTCCGACTTCTTTCTCCACACATATGATAATTTCTTGGAGTCTAGCTCCACTTCTGAATCACTCGAGTATGTGCGAGCTCCTTTGTCTTTCTTGGACTTCTTCTTGATACCGTCACGCGGACATGGCTCTCCCTTTTCCAGCTCCAATGTTGCCGCTCTATGATCTGTAAGGAAACACACAACAACACGTTCCTCCAGTTCGCTCCCAAGCTGGGGCGGAGGTGTTACGGTAGCAATGGGAATATCACAGACAGGAGCTATAGGCTCGATAGGAACCGAAGCTTTGTCATGCGTGAATAAATCAGGTGTAAGATCAGCTAAGGGAAGCGCGTGACATGGTGAAACAAGCATAGGACCCTTACTAGCATGAGACTGCGTGAAAACTAGGTTCTCCCCACCTATCTGAAAAGTCAGTGTCTGTAACCCGACATCAATAACCGCTTGCGCGGTATGCAAGAACGGTCTTCCCAAAATTCGGGGAGTCTAAGAATCCTCAGGTATGTCCAATACTATGAAATCGACCGGGATAAAGAATCTTCCTATTTGCACAGGAACATCCTCTATGATTCCTAAGGGACGAGACAAGGTCCTATCTGCCATTTGTACCGTCATGTTGGTACACTGAAGCTTGGTAAAGCCTAACCGTTTGGCTAAAGACAAAGGTAAGATGCTAACACTAGCTCCTAGGTCACATAACGCATTATCTATATGAGATAGGTACTTATATGACACGGTATGGAAAAACTACCTGGGTCGGACAGTTTAGGTGGGCATTTATTTTGGAGGAACGCAGAGCATTCCTCAGTCAAGGCTACAGTCTTGGCCAAAACAGTGGTGGTAACCGCTTCAGTCAGCGTTTTAGCGACAACCTCGGGAATCGCAGACTTACATGGGACTGAACTTGATGCCATAGCTACAAAGCAATCAACAAGAATCAATCAATAACATCTAATTCACTAGATTAACCCTATAATCAATATCTAACCCTAATTGAATCGGAAATAGGGGGAAGGATTACGAATTAACTAGTAAAATAGGAAGGAGATGCTTACTTGTTGATGATTACCCGACATATAGCAATTAATCGATAAATTCGAGGAAATTGAATTAACAAACCCTAATTCACGAAATCTCCAAATAACCGAAATTAAAGGGCAATAAGAGAGGGCTTTTCATTCAATTGCAAAAGTAAGGTATCGGGGCAAATGTAAGTGGTAATTAATTTGGGTATTATCTGTAACACCCCACGTTCGTTGAAGAGGTCCATTGATAGGCTTAAATGACTAGTACTTAAAGGGTTTGAAAGTACTACTCATATCAACAAAGTGCACTTTCTTTTCTGGTCATCCATGCAAAAGAACTCAAAAGTTAAGCGTGCTTGACGGAGAGTAGTCTTGGGATGGGTGACCTCCTGGGAAGGTTCCCGGGATGTGCATGAGTGAGGACAAAATGCGCTGGAAAGGACCCGTGTTGATCTGTGGGCCATGTACACAGCCTGGAGAGCTATCATGAGTGACCGCTCCCGACCCAAGGTTTGGGCCGGGGTGTTACATTATCACTAATTCCAGGTAAGAAAATGTAGGAAAATCGAAAGATTGAAGAGCAAGGGAGAATTGGGATCGAGTAGAATGAAAGAAGATCGAAGACTTCCTTTTTATAGGTGGGTTAGTTCAGTCGATCGAGTAGAGTCTCTACTCGATCGAGAACTTTTGTCAGACAGAACAGCTCGATCGAGCAGTTCTGGTTTACTCGATCGAGTGGTTTCTTTTCTTGATCTTCAGGTTATTCGATCGTTTTGAATTCTCCTCGAACGCTTTGAATTCTCCTCGATCGAGGTCTTTGTCTTCCACAAATCTCTCGATCGAGTGATGGTTTACTCGATCAATTGATTTTCCTAGTGGCACAGCCTTTGACTTTCAGCAGTTGATTTCCGCTTCAGTTTCCTGCAAAGACGATACAAAACGATACCCAAAGAATACCAAAAATTGTCTAACAGAAAAAGATAAATTGTGTATCTAAACTACGGATTATAATCTAACGTCTAATCTAAGTAAATAGTCTAATTGTCTAATTGAAAACGCAATAAGTTGTTTTTACAAGTTGCACGGGGTTGCAAACCCGGCTAGTAACCAAATAGTTTCATGACAAGGCCACTGTTAGGCCTTTGACTTGCGGAATTACCCTCAGCTGCGGTAATTTCCGACTTCTTTCTCCACACATATGATAATTTCTTGGAGTCTAGCTCCACTTCTGAATCACTCGAGTATGTGCGAGCTCCTTTGTCTTTCTTGGACTTCTTCTTGATACCGTCACGCGGACATGGCTCTCCCTTTTCCAGCTCCAATGTTGCCGCTCTATGATCTGTAAGGAAACACACAACAACACGTTCCTCCAGTTCGCTCCCAAGCTGGGGCGGAGGTGTTACGGTAGCAATGGGAATATCACAGACAGGAGCTATAGGCTCGATAGGAACCGAAGCTTTGTCATGCGTGAATAAATCAGGTGTAAGATCAGCTAAGGGAAGCGCGTGACATGGTGAAACAAGCATAGGACCCTTACTAGCATGAGACTGCGTGAAAACTAGGTTCTCCCCACCTATCTGAAAAGTCAGTGTCTGTAACCCGACATCAATAACCGCTTGCGCGGTATGCAAGAACGGTCTTCCCAAAATTCGGGGAGTCTAAGAATCCTCAGGTATGTCCAATACTATGAAATCGACCGGGATAAAGAATCTTCCTATTTGCACAGGAACATCCTCTATGATTCCTAAGGGACGAGACAAGGTCCTATCTGCCATTTGTACCGTCATGTTGGTACACTGAAGCTTGGTAAAGCCTAACCGTTTGGCTAAAGACAAAGGTAAGATGCTAACACTAGCTCCTAGGTCACATAACGCATTATCTATATGAGATAGGTACTTATATGACACGGTATGGAAAAACTACCTGGGTCGGACAGTTTAGGTGGGCATTTATTTTGGAGGAACGCAGAGCATTCCTCAGTCAAAGCTACAGTCTCGGCCAAAACAGTGGTGCTAACCGCTTCAGTCAGCGTTTCAGCGACAACCTCGGGAATCGCAGACTTACATGGGACTGAACTTGATGCCATAGCTACAAAGCAATCAACAAGAACCAATCAATAACATCTAATTCACTAGATTAACCCTATAATCAATATCTAACCCTAATTGAATCGGAAATAGGGGGAGGGATTACGAATTAACTAGTAAAATAGGAAGGAGATGCTTACTTGTTGATGATTACCCGACATATAGCAATTAATCGATAAATTCGAGGAAATTGAATTAACAAACCCTAATTCACGAAATCTCCAAATAACCGAAATTAAAGGGCAATAAGAGAGGGCTTTTCAATCAATTGCAAAAGTAAGGTATCAGGGCAAATGTAAGTGGTAATTAATTTTGGTATTATCACTAATTCCAGGTAAGAAAATGCAGGAAAATCGAAAGATTGAAGAGCAAGGGAGAATTGGGATCGAGTAGAATGAAAGAAGATCGAAGACTTCATTTTTATAGGTGGGTTAGTTCAGTCGATCGAGTAGAGTCTCTATTCGATCGAGAACTTTTGTCAGACAGAACAGCTCGATCGAGCAGTTCTGGTTTACTCGATCGAGTGGTCACATAACGCATTATCTATATGAGATAGGTACCTATATGACCCGGTATGGAAAAACTATCTGGGTCGGACAGTTTAGGTGGGCATATATTTTGGAGGAACGCAGAGCATTCCTCAGTCAAGGCTACAGTCTCTACAGTATCTACTGACCTCTTACGCAAAAGAATTTCACGCATAAATTTTAAGTAAGAGGGTACCTTTAATAGGAGGTTTGCAAAAGGAACGTTCACCTTAAGATCACGTACAATGTTAGCGAACCGGGAAAATTCCTTCTCGACCTTAGCCTTCTTCAATCGACCAGGAAACGGAACTGGAATGTCAGGTGAACCACGTTGCATATCCTTGACAATTGCATTATTAATCATCCGCTTGCTTAACCCCTTCGAATGAGCTTCTCGCTCATTAGGACCCATCGATCGAGTATCAATGTCACTCGATCGAAGATTATCAGAACTTAAACTGCTCGTTCGAGCAGAATTATCATTCAAACTACTCGATCGAGTAACTTTACCCCCTCGATCGACCAATTATCTATCTGTTTCACTCGATCGACCAACTGAAACCTCTCGATCGATCACTTTCTCTTTCAATTCATTCGATCGACTAACTCTAACCTCTTGATCGATTACATTATCAGCAACATCCTTTGCAACATTGGGGTGCGCACCAGAAATATCAGCAATTGTACCAGCATGCTTGTCATAAGCGAGACCGCTTCTCAGAGTAATCATGTTCAGTGTCTCCTTGTTCTTATCGGTCTGAGACGATAACTGGCCAGGTTGCCTAGTCGATCTAGCTCCCGCCAATTGAGCAATCTGCGACTCTAAAAGCTTAATAGTAGCATTCGTCGCTTGATCAGATTTGCTCAATTGGATAGCTAAAGCTTGTATCATCGACTTTAGCTCCCCAACTTCTGAAATTCCTCCAGATGAGGAACTAGCTTGCTGTGAAGACTGGATTTTTTGGAATCCTTGCTTGTGCGGCGGTTGATACATCGGCTGCTGTGGTGGAGGAGTAGGATTTAGGACATTCTGGCTTGTCCATCTCAAGTTAGGATGGATATTCCCTTGATTGTACTACCCACCCCCTTGACGGTATTGTTGAAAGGAACAGACTTGCTCCTTTTCTGCAAAACAATCTACAGCCGTGTGACCAGTTTCGCCACACCTTTCACAAGTAATCACTTCATCCCGCTGCAGCAAATGAACCATCTGCTGGTTATCTGCAGCTGGCTTCTCCCATTTGTCAAGTCTGGCATTTAGTTTATCAAATTTTGCATCCATACCTTCAGAATCAAAACTAAATACTGTCCGTGTACCACTTCGCGGATTACCATATTCAGCACAATGGGTTGCCATCTCCTCTATCAGTTTCCAACCCTTATCATCATCTATCTCCTTCTGGAATCTCCCATTTGACGCCGCATCTAGAATAGCTCGATGATCATCATATAACCCGTTGTAGAACTGGTTACATAGAAACCACTGTTCGAACCCATGGTGAGGAACATACCTCACCAGCGTCTTAAATCGATCCCAGGATTCATAGAGATTTTCATGAACAGTTTGCTTGAAATTTGTAATCTGACCCCTCAAAGCATTTGTCCTCTGTGGTGGAAAATACTTCTTGTAGAAGGCCAGTGCAAGTGTAGTCCAATCGGTAATACCCAGTTCTTCTCGATTCAGGTTCTTCAACCAGTCTTTGGCATTGTCGGTAAGGGAAAAAGGAAACAAGAACTCCTTGATCTTGTCGGCTGTCACCCCTTTAGAAACCGGAACAGAAGAACAGTAGTCAGCAAAGGTCTCCATATGCTTCCGCGGATCCTCCCCAGCCACACCCCTATACTTATCCTGCTGGACAAGCTTGATATAAGACGGACGAAGATCGAAAGAAGTTCCATCTTCGTCCGTTGTAAGTTTGAATCCTTGGGGTATACACGCAGCGGTGGGCTCAGAGTGACTAGCAATGTTAGGCATCTTTGCTAGTATGGTAGTCTCAATAGTCGAATCTTCCTCGAAAATGGAACTGTCGAAGACGGATTCAGAAGTACTCAAGTCTTCCTCCTTAACAGTCTTATCTAACCCTCTCCTTCTGCGTAAGAAGGTTCTTTCAGGCTCCGGATCAGCTTCCACTAATTCAAGCCTTTGGGACATGCGCATACACAACTACAGAGAGAAAAATAAGAACAGTCTTAAGGAATTAGAAATTCATTAAGACAAGACAGAAATAAATAAACAGAAAATTAAATTGCCTCCCCGGCAACGGCGCCAAAATTTGATGTGGTCGTTATACACCAAAAATAAAACCTAAGTCTACTAACTAAGAAGGTAGCGGAAGTAGGGTCGATCTCCACAGGGAGGAAACTAACTAACTGTAATCTAAATCTGCCAGTAACAAACTAGGGGTTTTGAAAAGGGTTTAACTAAACTAAATAAGATTAAAGGAAGAGAAATAAAGATAGAAATTAATACGAAGTAAATCAGATAAAAGAGAATATGCTAGGATTCGGTACACTGCAATATCGGCATCTACGGGTCAACTAAGTCACTCAATCTATCAATGAGAAGGGCAATGGTTTTCTCCTCTCAGTCTCAAATCACCCTAGGGATTTTCCTAATTAACTTTCGCCCTCTTAGGAGTCACCTATTAATTCTAAGCAAGCCTTTCCCTTCTAATCTCTCGATCCAGGTCGGGGTTAACTACCTAGCTAGTCTCTTGCGTGCACTCATTCGACCAACCTCAATTAAATTGCTTATACTGATACTCATATTCAAGACTAACTAAAATAATCTATCCTAACATGCCTCTACCACAGTTTTCCTCATCCCAAGATACAAGAGAATTAGCTACTCATGCTATTAACGATGCTAATAAAGACGATTGAACATATGACGATAGACATAATAAAATCGTAATTAACAAGCATGAACAATAACAACGCAGTAATTAAGAAGAGTAAACAATGATTAAGGCTAAAACAAAGGTTAAGAATAAAGAAGAGAAAGAGGTTTACAATCTTAGCAATCCGGCGTAAATAATAAATCCACGTCGATAAACGCGAATGTAAACTAAAGATTAAAAGGTTCAGAAACTAATGTTTAATGCTAAGTGTCTGCTAATTATTGGTGATAATAGAATGCTCAGTCGTCCTCCCTAATGACGTAAATAAGAGTCTTATATAATGTATAACACGACTCTAAACCCTAATTAGACTACGGACTTAAGGCCCGTGATAGGATCCACTCGATCGAGGGAAAATACCCTTCGATCGAGGTCTTTATTTGAGGAAATCAGTCGATCGAGTACTTATTCTTCTCGATCGAGAAACTCTTCAGCGGCTACCACTCGATCGAGCACAGGACAGCTCGATCGAGCAACTCTTCACTTCAACTCTCCTCGATCGACCAAATATATAGTCGATCGAGGTCTTCTGGCCTATCTTGCAGTGTTGGACATGGCTTTGGACTTGATTGCGAGCGGTTTCACGCTTCCCCATGCAAGAGCTTCTGTTTCATTCCTTCCATTCTCCTAAATGCATGCAAAGTGGACTGTTTTGGCTCGGTTTCCGCTACTACGCAGCTTGTACCTACAAAATAGTAATGAAAGTACAAAGTAGCCAAATAGGGGCATATAGTGATATAATATCACCTAAATGACATAGAAATGCGTGCATAAATGGACTAGAAAGTCTATATAAAATACACGCATCAGATGCTTCGACTGAGGGCAATGGGGAAAACAATGTTACAGTGGAAGAAGAAGATGTGGATGAGAAAATCGGTGAGGAAGACGTAAAATCCGGGGATGGGGATGTTGAGACAGCTGAAGATGCTACCAGTCAGGGCAGTCACGTTGGATATGGAGATGATGATGACGATTCAGTTGATATAGTTGACGACGGTGGTGAAGTTGACTATGTTGACGATGGTAGCAGCGAGGTCTTATTGCCCGGTTCTGAGGAACTAACAGGTGACAGGTATTTGTTACATTCAGATTCAACTGAAGAGTGGATGCGCATAATGGATCCCTGTTATGGCTGCACATTAGATTGTGGCGAAACGACATTGGATCTAATACTCGTGTCCAGCACTATGATTGAACATGAGCAGTTGATGGAGCATGTGCTTTCGTTAAGGAAGGAAATAATTGATTATTGTTTCCTTCACGATGATGAGGACCTGGAAAAGTCGTAAGTTGTCTGTTGATTTAGTTACAACGCAAGGCTTTATTGAATATGTTACATTATTAAATTTACTTTTGTTTTTTAGGAGTTTTTACGCTACATTTATGATGTTTTAACGTTACTGTAACATCGTTACTCTTTAAAAGGATTTTGATGAATAATCTTCCAATTTATATAACAGGCAAAGGCTGGCTACCTATGGATTAAATAACTTCTTATCAAGGGAAGATATAATGTCATTAGCTCCTTCTAATCTTATAGTTACACATGTGATTGAATGTTGGTCAGTCATGCTAAATGAAATGACAATTCGGAAATTAGCAAGAGATACACCTTCCAGGATATTCTTGGGCCTGAACCATGCCGTAAGTAATTACTAACAACTCTAGTAAAATTGAATTTATCGATGCTTACTTTAATGTGTGCATCTATTTTTTTTAGAGACCCTTGGAGAGTTTACTTGCTCCAAAAGATGTTAGTCTGAGATATTTGCAAGAAGAAGTTTTGAAGTCCTTCAAACACTGGAGCAAAATGTGCATGAATCCACTCCATTTTGATAGTGAAATGGTAACAGTGTTACAGATACTATTTTTTTCTTTTCTCAGTCTGAAAAGAGTATGAAACTGTTTATCTAATACATGTCATTGCAGATCTTCATTCCTCTCATCCTTGAGAAGCACCTTTTTTGTGCTTGTATAAATTTCATTTCAAAGAAGGTTGATTATCTCGACAACAAACAGTACTATGCCAGGTCACAAAAAGTAAAGATGGCAAGGATAGCTGTAAGTCTCCTCTACTTTTATACTAATTATTGACTTAAATGATTTAAACAGTCATTACAGTAACGATGTTACTTGTTTATGTTAGACAAATATTATGGGCAAGTTGTTGATCCAGCTAGGTATTGAAAAAGGTTCTGAAGTGGAAAGTTACCCAATTCAAAACGTCAAGTTCAAATGGTAGAACAATGACTATAACATGGACTGCGGCTGCTTCATGATGTTGCACATGATGTTCTACACGGGGACAGTCTTTGATTGTGGCCTGAATGACGCACAACAAAGAATACTGTACCGTGCTGAAATATGTGCGACACTGGTCCTTAGTGACTTGAACGAATCGCGGGCTGATGTTCTCACTAAAATTTTAGAATTCAACAAAACAAGGGGGGAGTTGAAGGAAAAACTGCTGCACCAAAGGAAGGAGGAAGAGGTGATGTTGTTGGCTCTAGAGACAGTTGAAGCAGCAGTTATGTTGGCAAAGGAGGAACGTGGTGAGAAGGAGATTCATTCATGTATCAAGGGGGTGAGGAAGAAGTCGGTTGCTCATAAACCCTCGAAAAAGAAGGTTACTTTTAAATTACCTGAAGTAGGCGAGGAGGTAAAAATGAAATCCCTTGATGATGCTGATATGGGATGTTCTCTACACTGTGGTCCTATTGACAATGACTTATTCCTAGTGTCTGAATTTATGAGAATAAATCAGACACTATTGTCGACCACATCTAATCTCAGAAGGGAGGTACTTGATTATGCATTCATCAATGATGACTATCCGGAGAAAAGGTATCAAGTATTTTTTAATTGTGGACTATTACTTTAGCTTAAAATCCACCAGTTGCAATGTTGTTACTGTAACACTGGTACTGTTACACTGTGACGGTAACCCTTTTGACTGTGTAGAATATTGACTTATCTCGTCTATGTTGTAACAGTGAAACCCTCGCTGTCTTTAGAGGAACAATGAAGTTAACAAGAGAAGATCTCCTCTCGGTACAGCCAAAATTTCATACAAAGGAGATTGTGGTAGAATATTGGTCTCTCCTCTTAAATCAAATTAAGTACAGCAAAACACGCTCGCGCGTGAAGGTTCCAGTTTCACTGCACTTTGGAATACTTCACATGGTAAGCCCTTTCGTTTAACACGTTTTGTTCAGGCCAATTCGAAAATATGGTGTAACAACTTCAAATTAATCTCTATTTTGTGATACAGAATCTTATAAATGTTGTGATGCAAGAGGAAAGTGATCCAGAACAACTGATGACAGAATTGTTTGAATGTTGAGAGAATTTCTTAAAGTCGTCAAACAAGATAACCGGCATACTTGACGCCGACCTCATTTTCTTTCCTTGTAAAGCCGACAATCACTACTTTTGCGTCTGTATTAACTTTGTTAAAGATGAGGTTAGTGTCCTCGACAATCAATCATATGCAGAATGGGAGTCCTCGAAAACTTATCAGATTGCAAAGGCAGTAGTAAGTCCATTGAGAATTTTGCCTTATTTTTTCAATAAATTTTTAAGGTAACGGTTTTACACCGTAAAAATTTGATGGACTTTTTTTGTTTTCAGACTTCTTGCTTAATTGACTATATGGACAGTAATGGCGACCAGAGGGCAGATGATTTGGTCCATTTCGATGTTGTAAATGTTAAGTTTGAGTGGCAGTCACGGATTTCCAATGATGAAGAGTCGGCATGTTTCCTTATGATGACTGTTGCCAACTTTATGGGACTAGACGTTTCGATTTAAACTTGAAAGCAAGTTAGCTCGCCGGGCATATTGTGCGCAAATAGTTGGGTGTTTGCTATTAGCTGACATCAATGAAATAAGGACAGAGTTGTTGGAAGCTGTGCAGGTTTTCAAGGGAAAAAAGAAGATTATTTGGCCTGACCTACAAGTAAGGAGAAAAGCTCTTAAAGAAAAGAAAGGTAACACAACAGAAGATGAACAGGAGGACAGAGATGAAGAGGTTCAGGAGGCACCGAAAAAGATCAACACCGAGTTGCCTATCCTTCGTTCTAGATTCATAAACAAGTGATGATGTTGTGTTTTTATTATGAACAATATGAATGTAAAACTATGACTACATTGCTGTATTTTCATTATGAACCTTGTGTCTTTTTTACAGTATGCTTGTAATAGTGTCTATGTAACACTGTTACAGTAGCTGTAAAACCTTATGTATGTGACAATGATTTTAATATAGTAGTATTTGTGTTTGTTAAAACACAATTACAGTATTTTGTTTTTGTTAGTTACACAACAAATTATCATCTCAATTAAAAGTGATGTAGTTTACTCGGTTAAGATTAAGATATATTTGGGTGACTTGTTAACTGAAGATCAGGTTTATTTAAAATACGTATTAGAGATTTGTTTTAAGCTATAATGATTCATGTTATTGTATCATTGTGACAGTTACAGTAGCGTGCACGTAATACTGTAACTGTGGTTAACGCTTTGAATTCTTCATTATCAACGCCAATTTACTTTTTTTTTTAATCATGCTGAATAGCAGTTTAAATGCAACGTGGAGAGCAGTTAATTGCAACATGGGAAACTGTTTTTTTTTTCTTTAATTAAAAGGAGGGTTAAATAAAAGCAAAAGCAGTTTATTGAAAGTTTCAAATCAGTTTAACCATTTGAATTACAAAACAAAACTGTTTATATTCCAAAAACACTATAAATACTCTCATAAGTTTTCAGTTTTTTAACATTGCTCTAAGAAAACAAAAAAAGCCAAAAAAAAGAAACAAGAAGTTTTCCTTACTTGCAAAGGTTTCCATTCTATTTTTTTTGTTCTTTTAGTAAAAATATTGCGAGTGCTTTATATGCAATAATTTGCCTTATCATGTTATAATAACCTTGCTAACTATTTTAATCGTTTTCATATCTATGTAATGGCGTTACTGTAGTAACAATGCTACAGTTTATGTTTCTTATAATATATTTTGTGTTCACTGATGCAGAAAGAAGGCGTCCAAAAAATGGATCAGATACAGTAAATGCTTGCAGATACCCAATTCGACCTAAAAGAAGCAGTAGGTCAAAGAGATGCATTTCATGAGGAACTTATCCCAGCCCTTGCTAGGCTAGAAGAAATTGAAGAACGTGAAGAAGCGCTTCACCAAAAATTCAAGCAGATGAAAAAAAAGAATGAAGATATTGAAGCGCATCTGAAATTTTTGGAGGCTGGGAAAGTCTCTATTGCTAGGCAACTAGAGATAGCTAAAGACAACAAATACAACGAAGCTGATATGGATCGCCAGTTTCTCCTAGGTGTTACTACTTTAAGGGAGGCATATACTAAAGCCAACCCTTCAATTTATGTAGATTGTCATGTGGTTGTGAAGGCTATGGAAATGATGGAGGGTTACAAAAAAAATTCTTAAGGAAGAACTGCTAGAAGGTGAAAGCAGTGTCCATGGTCCTGTCAACGACAAACGACCCAAAAGGGCCTAAGTAATGTTGTTACAGTTTTAGGGTTAAGTAAGGCTAAGGGTTGATTTCATTTTATGTTCCAAGTAAAATACTATGTTTGTTTGTAATTTGCTTTAAATGTCGTTTTCAATGAAATTTGCTTTTTTTTATTAATCAGATTAATGCTAATATTGATTGTGCGAGAATTTATGAAAAAGAAACACTAATGAAGTGCCAGTTACAGTAGTACATATACAGTATGTGCGATACAGTATCAACATTTAAGACTGCAATGTCGCATTTAAAAGCAAACTATCCTAAAGAGAACAAACATTAGTGTAAAGATGATACAGTCATTTGTTAAATATTGTCTTTCATTTAAGAGGGGAACATCGTATTTAAAACGGAATGGGAAAGGGTTTAGGGTTGGATTAGGCGTCACCGCTTCGCGGAGCCGCCTAATTCAACCCTAAACCCTTTTCCTTATGATGGTAACTAGTGGTAAAAGTGATACTGTTACTGTCCACATTGATAAAAAAAATTATGTTAAACTTCAGAAAATTGCTATGTTGTAGATAATATGAACGTAGACGAGAAAACTGATATTGTTACAGTAACAAATCTTGGTACGTAGAAAAATATATGAGTCTTTAACAGCGTGTACTGCAGTTGAACATAACTACATTGTTCCAAAGTCAATTTATTCAATCGTAAGTAACTGTAACAAGGTGAACTGTAACATCTTAACCGTAACAGCGTTACAGTATTGTACTACTTCTTTGTTGTAGTTGATTTTGTTGGAGCCAGTGTCCTCCACAGTTAGTGCAATAACATAAATAAATCTCTGTAGGTTCACAGGGTATACTTTGTATAATAATCAGTTAATTAACGTTTATCAATAACGGTTGGCTTGCTAGATAAGTTTGACGTTATTGTCATACAGATGGCGGTGATCAACTGGTCCCTAAAAGTCAAACCTATAGGATGTGTTTGAGAGATGTGATTATTTGAGAAAATAATCATATTGATGCCATATTATATGACTAAAAGGTTAGTCAGTATATTTGACTAAAAGGTTAGTCAATGTGATGATGAGACGATTATTTAATAACGATTAAATAAAGTTAGCTGAGACGAATTAACTGTAATTCGTAAATTGAATATAAAATGTTATATTTAATTTTTGTATATAATGTAAGCTAATTAAACATAAACCGTTATAATTAATTGGCAAATTATAAATATACGGATATTTATAATTAATGATGTATTATAATGTCGGTCCATGTAAAATGACGATTATAATATATTACATTATATTGGAAGCTAAAATGACCGAAACAAAGTGTCCAGATACACTCGGGTTTTTCCGGTCAATGGGTAGTTATTTGAGGAGACTAAATCTCCTCATATAAGACCTAGAATGAGCCGTGAGAATGAGATATAAGAATAAGAAAATTCTAACCTAATTTCTATTCTCACAGTAGCCTCCATCTGAATAGACATCACAACAGACAAAAGTTAACAGTAACTTTTGACAAAAACACAAAACAAAAGGTTAACAGTAACTTTTGAAAACTTCTAGCAATTCAAGGGCATATCTCATACAGTCTTGGGTGCAACGATTAGGAGGATATCTACTTTGATATCTCTGTTCTTTACGCCAATTGCTAGGACCGGAGGTTGATTTCTAAATCTCTACTCTTATTCTTGTTTTCGTTTATGACTAGTATAATCAAGTTATTACTTTTTCGTTATAATCCTATAATAATTGTATTGTGGTAATACCGATTTCCCACAAGTGGTATCAGAGCATAGGCCACGAAATTGTTTTAATTTGATTTCATAAACCGAAACTGTTTATGCCGCTGTGTGTTTGACTTGATCGAGGACTTTAGTGTCTCGATCGAGCAGTTTTTGTAAGTTTTTGGTCGATCGAGTACTCGTGTTCACTCGATCGAGCAGTTTTCTCAGATTTTTGGTCGATCGAAGGGTATGTTCGCTCGATCGAGGACTTTAGTGTCTCGATCGAGTGATGTTTATACTCGATCGAGGGTCCCTGTTTGTCGACTAGGAAGAATTAGTCGATCGAGTAAACAGTATACTCGATCGACACGTTTTTCTTTACGATCGAGAGACTTAATTGTTTAATTTCTTCTCGATCGAGTACTTTACAGAATCGTATTTCCTTTCGTATTCGTTTTCATTTAGATTTATTTTGTTATTTTTAATCAGTTAAAATAACATACAATAGATTTGTAGATGTTTTAATTTAATAAAGATTAGATTAAAATGAAAATGGAAATGATGTTGAATGAGTTTATCATTTGAAAGGATATTAATTTTTCCCTATTATGTCGATAAGGACCATTTTTGCCGAAAAAAAAATTTCTACCGAAAAAAATTTACTGTTTTTTTTTTTCTGCCGTATTCAAAGTTTTTTTTGGGCCTTTAATTGTACATCATTCGGATTGTGTATAATTAATGTGAAACGGTTCACATATGCTTAATATCTTACATTTTAAAGCAGTTTGAAATGTTTTAGGATAGTTCATTTTATCAGTAAAATGAATCGAGATTGTAATTAATGTGGTAATTACATAATCACCACATAATTATAATCTATGTTTAAAGGGTGGTTTGGATAATAAAACATCGTAATAAATGTATTTTGTCTTGCATGTTTTGTTTTAGTTGGTGCTTTTATAATATGTTTTGGATTGTTTGAATGAATCTTTAACGTATTTTTACAATCAGTTGTAACTTAGTGTGGCCTTAGTAGATTGTGTTACCGTAATGATGGTAACATAGTCTTGGATGTATTTTGAGATCTCGAATCTCCATTATTTTTAGTTTTGGGTTTTTTGAAATTAGTATGTAATAAATAGGATCAATGTAATTTTATTTGTTGTAATTTCAAAGAAGACTAAAGATGGAGATTGGAGCTCACTCCCGCTACATGGACCAAGAAGGGTGATAAAGTCAAGCTTCGAGGGTCCAATCAGTTGGATTCCGAGTTGTATTTATTCTTTTTGGTAGGATAGGCCACACTAGGACATGTTTTTCCTTTTACGTTTTTCATTCTCGTTTACTTTCCATCACATGATAGATAATTGCATCATTTTCCGCCTAAACCAAACCACCTAAACTAATAAAATGCATGTAAAATGATTCATATAGGTAAAATGATTCATATAGGTTGAATATTTTAATCATGGACATACAGATGTCACTCGCTTTTAGGGCCATCACCTTAGTTTAAATCATTCTCGAGTTGCTAGACATTCGTTCACTTAAAATGAATTAAAGTTAAGATGATGGGACCTTCCCCTATAAATAAAATGGAGACTAGTCTTTATAGGGAAAACTACTATGAACCCCTTCTTCGTCGGAAGTCATAATATGACCCCTTCTACGTTGGGTAAGTAGTGAGTGTTGACC
>JAIUZE010024310.1:0-38880 GCA_022085475.1 Heliosperma pusillum | reverse complement strand
AAGAGACTACAACATAAATCCTAATTTACCCATCTTACCCTTCTATCTCACGGTTTATTATTTTATTAAGGTCAAGTTATTTATACAAGGGTACACAAACGTGCGTCGGGAGCAAAATAGCTCTGATACCAACTGTGACACCCTCAAATTGCGGAAAGAAAAAAAATTATTTAAATACATAATGAAGGTGTCTGAAATAAAAAGGGTCATTACAATACGGAATAATATTCTACAAAAGAAATATACAAGACGGGAGACATATCTCCCGTATACCTACGGAAATAAAGTGTGGGTACAATAATATACAAACTATGAACCGAATATAGGTCCAAGGTAAAAACTTCGCTCGCTAGCTCGTCCATGTACCCAAATATGCAACACCACCTGTTCGACCGCATTAAATATAAACACGGAAGCCACATTCAGTGGGGAGTAACTCCGAGTTCTCCCAGCCACGAAATGTCGAGTTTTAATTAAACATGAATAACATAAAAGCAATGTATATGGAAAATACAAAACCTTAACATATATGATATGCTTTTCATGTTATGAAACAATTAACTAACATATAACCTTGCATATGAAAGCTATCATGTGAATCCGATAATAAACTATAACACGAGGTAGGGAAGCTGGTATGCTGGCTCAGCGGTTACCATGTAACATGGCCTGATACACTCAAACCCTAATCAACACGTAATCATGTGAATCAGTTAACAACCGTTAATCCAAACTCTATCAATCCTAGCCGGCTTGCATCTCACCTTCTAGAACTCATAGAATAATACATACATGAAAGACCAATACTTCTACAAACAGGCATAGTTCTTGATTACGGGATAGTCCTACTTCTAACTCGAGGCTATACCACAAGGTAGGAAAACATCCTAGTCCTAGACTGATCAGACCTAGCGACAACAGCTATTCCGTTCCCCGTCCCATTACATAACCGTCTATGAGAAACTCTACTAGGCGACCCCCTAAGCAGAGATGGCTAGTACTTAAGCTGGCTCCAGTCCCAAAACGGATCAGGCAGCCATGCCCCGGCTTGGATATAAACCCACCAAGCCGAGACACAAAAGCTATCAACAAGTGAACATATACTCGTTAAAGACAGTACATGCCTATCAATGTCATGGTCCAAGCTACTCATTTAGAATTAGAATGGTCAAGACGCCATATACTCATAATTCTCTATGGGTACTTAGTCAACACGACACATATCATACAATCAAACAGTCACGGGAAAACTTCCTATCATGTGACTAATTGCATATAAATCATATTCATATATCATATCGCCTCATATCTACTAAGGCTAATTCATTAATTAAATACAACCTTACTTGAAGACACATCCCCGACCCGAGTCCCGCGACGGGTCATCAGTCAAATCGGGGCTGACTAGATCTTAGTTTGACCAAACCCGTTGGATCAAACCGGCTAGAAACAGAGTCTTTATCACATAGACATACAATCAACATATTCATTACATGTTATTTTAATAAAACTTCTAACATGTGAATTATTAAATCTTACGTAAAACCCCGCTTGACTTAAAGGATATCAAAATAAACTACGATCTCGTCTTATAATTTCTAACATGTGAGAAATAATAAGTTTATGAAAAACCTTTTTAATTAAATATTTTACTTATTAATATTTCCCACTTGCTAAATATTACAAAACACGATAAAAATGACGATAACTCAAAAACCGTCACAAGTCCCAAAGTGGGACACACGGGCTGAGTTTGGGCCGGACCCACATGGGCCTGGATGGGCCCACGGACAGATTTGGGCCTGTTTTGGCTGTTTTGACAATTTTAAATAAAACCGTTTCTAATTATTTCCCGCATGCTTTAACATAATTAAAACCCGTCAAAACAACAATTAAACAATCAAACATCGACACAACCCAAAGACCAAAACCCGGACCCACCTTGACCAACCCAGACCGGGTCTGAACCGGCCTGGACCGGTCTGGTTGGTCCGGTTCTCAGCCATCCACCACGGTTCCACCACATCAAACACCACATTAATTTCTAACATGTTTTAATCATCAAACCACCATTTCAACATCCATTCATACAAAATCATAACTTATTAAAATCATCAAAATTTATCAAGAACCCTAAACTTGTTAAAATTTCCTACACATCATAAAAATCATAACTTATTAAAAATCATCAAAATTTATCAAGAACACTAAACTTGTTAAAATTTCCTACACAACCTAAAAATCATAACTTATGGAAAATCCTCAAAATTCATCAAGAACCCTAAAACAACATAAAAATTCCATACAACATAAAAATCATCAAGAACAATAAAACAATATAAAAATTCCATACAACATAAAAATCATCAAGAACAATAAAACAACATAAAAATTCCATATCATCTCATGTTACTACTAAAATCATAAATAACCATAACATGAATAAAAACTAAAAGTTATGAACCAAAAACAAAAGTTATGTGACATTAATTCGTCGAGTAAAACGGAATTGTTACCTTAGCTAGCCAAAACAATTAGCACCAAAATAATAAGAAGTAAAATAATAAGAAACCCTCCTACTAATCTTCACCCAAAATATACGAGTCTCCAAACTCGTCTTCAAAATCTTCCCCTATAAGAAATAACAAGATAAACATTATTAGAACTAAAATATGAATTTCCATAATTAAAGTGTTGAAAACGATCTTGACGGAATTGAAATATAACCGTACGTGAAGATGGAGAGCGAAGAGGAGAGTCTAGAAATATAAGATAGGAAGGATTTAATTAAGAATTGAAGGTTTTATGAAGGTTTTGCTCAAGAACAATGAAGAACAAATGATGAACGACGAAGAACACGAAGAACGATTAAAGAAAGCGATATTTTGATCTTTATTTGATTTATTGTAAAATGAAAAGTTGTTTGTGAGTAAGGAAGAGTGGGTTGAGCCGTGTAGTTATAGGCAATTAAGGATGTCGAGTTTTGAAATTGTTGTTACGTAATTGACTCGCGTTTACTAATTATTTTACGGTAAACGATTAAATATAATTAACGATAAAGTTAATTACACTAAATATCAAGATATTATGTTATTAATAATCAAAAGAAAGACAAATATCTAGTCCTATTAGAGGACTTATGAACCGTGTGAAATGATGAGAAGACGGATCTGATTTCGATCGTTTTGCGTAATTTTCGTTAACTGATCGATAAAGTGAAATAATATCTAGATATTATGATATATTAATCAAAAGTAATGAAAATATCAAGGTCTATTAGAGGTAGGAGAGCCGTGTGGGTAAGGTGATCATCGGGTCTGTTTTTGCTCGATTTGCGTAATTTTCGTTAACTGATCGATAAAGTAACAAATATCTAAGATATTTGTATTAGTTTATTCAAAACAATTAAAATATCTTATGGTGAGTGGAAAACGATGACACGCGCGTGCGACTCATGCCAAAGTCGAGTTTCGAGTTTGTTGCGCGCATTACGATGCGTCGGGAATAGTTAAATGACGTTCGATTAAAAACCGTAAAAGTTATTCTTTAAATTCCAAATAAATTCAAAATAATTATATTAAATTATGATAAATCATAATAAATCTAAATAAAAATAAATCAAAAATATTATTTTTTTAATAAAATTTCGGTCTTCAAACTTGCAAGGCGAGTCGGGAAAAGTCAACGAAAGTCAAAGTCGACTTAAAATTCAAGAAAAGTCAAAGATGACTTAAAAGTCAAGAAAAAGTTTATGACGACTTAAAAGTCAAGACAAGTCGATGACGACTTTTAAAAAGTCAAAGACGACTTAAAAAGTCAAGAAAAGTCAAAGATGACTAAAAACGGTCTTTTCACGAAATCTCTCAGAAATTCCAAATACAAACGCGGAATTTCAAAATAAGACTCGGAACAAAAATTTCTATTTTAAAAACTTAAGTTCTACTGAAAAGTGTTAGTAAATATTTTTACTAGAAAAATTGGGCACTTTTCGGGTTGTTACAAAGTCACACAGCTTAAGTTAACCCTATAAGCACATGATAAAATTTGGTCTAAATTCAAATTAATGCACCTAACTAATCGTGTACAGAGAAAAATAAGAAAAAGAAAATTGTAATTAAGATAATTTAGAAAAATTATATAATTTGATGTTATGATAAGAACTAACTTATACATAAACCTTATTCACATGTGCCCATCATACCACAATATAGAAAAACTCATACAATATTTCTAATTTCTAATCCTAGCTACTCCATCTCCCAACCCCAACGACTGCCTCATACTCAGCAAAAAAATCAATCCATGACCTCACTTCTTCATAGGCTCATATCCAAAGCCGTACTACTCCGTCTCCCCCAAAATCCCTTACAAACCTACACAATCTCTCATAGTCTCATTGTCATGCGTTGCTCCGACCGAATTTATGTCTTCACTTCTATTATTAGATCATCATGAACTCAACTATTTCAAGGAAAAAATTAATTTAGAGTCATGTATGTGGTTTAGAGTTAATGTTCTTTGTGTTTTATCTCATTAACTATGTTATAATTAAATGTTTTATCTTTTTTCGTTTATTTAAAAACAATTCTATTGATCTAAGAAATCATACAAAAATTGTGAAATACGGAATATTGAAATATACTCAATTTAAATGATTGCATGTTTTTTAAAGAAATTTTATCTAATAAATCTGCTAATTCATTAAGCAATACTCTTATTTTTTTAATGTGGTTTTATTCTTCAAAACTCCAAATTATTTTTGATAAAGAAATTTTTGGACTTTAATTATTAATATATATATTGTTGATCTTGTAATTATTACTTTCCGTTTCTTGTCCTTCATTTATTTTCCGTTTCATAAACTACTTTTTTTTTTCTTTTTTTTTTATGATATTGTTATTTTTTACTTCATAGATAGTGTTTTTATTTTCGGAGTGGAGATATGATTTTATGAAGATTTTTGTCAACTTTCATATGGATTTTTTTTTAAAATATTTGTGTAATTGTTTACAGTAATAGTTTTTCTTATATCACTTCATTTGTTGGAATATTCGATTTCTTTCCCGATTTCTTTCATATTTTATCATTTTTATTTAATTGTCTCACTCTCGTTCATCTATTTTTTGTACTGTATTGATTTTTTTTATATGGAGATTGCAGACTGTAATCAATAACAAATATTGTAATAAAGAAAGAGACTAATTAATTATGCAAAATAAAATTAGAGTAACTAAATAATGGTGTGTCAAAGAATGTGGGGTCCATACATTCCAAAAGGAAATTTGAGCTCCTAATTTTCAGAAAGCAATAAAAAAGTTTTAAATGTTTGTGTTTTATTATAAAGTAGATGTCATATAAAAATATATTATAAATGTTAAATTTATGAGTTAGGCAAGTTTAATATAATTTTATTTCATATCAAATAAAATTAAAATGGTAAATAAAGATAACACGGGCGAAGCCGAACACCAAACCTTGTTTGTATTCATTATGTTAACTAGATTTTAATATTTTAATATTACAAAAGTTTAATAGTAGAATTAAATTGCACTATAAAGTAAAGTTAGGAGAATAATTTGCACTTATTGAAATTTATGGAGGTGAAGTGCACATAAAAATAAAGTTTTGGGAGTCATTTACTTTTACTATTTTTCCCAAAAATTAACACGACAATGCTCCTGAGTCTGACTTACTCGATTGATCTGTGCTGGAAAGTTGAGGTGAACTAGCTATTTAATAGCACCGTGCGTCCGTGCATGATAAAGGAAACGCGAAGATCATAAACGAGGGTTTATTACTATTTACTAACGAGAGGGTGAGTGTTTCACGGATGATAAAAATAAAATATCGATCACGGTGGGACTCGAACCCACAATCTCCCGCTCCGGAGGCGAGCGCCTTATCCATTAGGCCACGCGACCATTTGATGTTTAATTCTCATACTTTAACGTATATAACAATGCGTCCTAAAAACCAAACCTTCGTACTCTCAATCTTTCATACACTCATACCCCTTAATAACTCTCACTGTTTTAGCAATTCACTAAAAATAGGGGTGTTAGTTAGGGGTGAGTAAAACCGGGTACCCGATACGGTTTTAATAACCGTATCGAGTACCCGGTTTTTAATTAGAACCCGGATCCGACCCGGTTTAACCGGGTTCCCGATTTTTGTATACCCAGTTAAACCGTGTACCCGAAAACCGTATACCCGGATCCGGTTTAATCGATAATGGTCAAACGTGGAAATCGAGTCTACAACATTAGTAACGATCAATAAATAAGATGCTTATATAATCCACTAGGATCATTATTACAAAACACAATTACTTGCAAAGTCAGTAGGTAAAATAGCAAAATACAAATTTGCAAAATTTCAGACAGAAATTTGTCACTGATAAAGTGAGTTGCGTATATTACAAGTTTCACATAAAATGATTGGTGCTCAAAATTTCACCCATATAGTCAAAATAGAAAACAAAATTTTACATACAACTTTTTTTTGGTTATTTTTAATTATTACGGGTCAAAACCGTATACCCGATTTTGATTTTTCCCGACCCGGACCCGGTACGGTTTTTTTAAAAACAGTATCGTATACCCGGAAATTCGTATCGTGTACCCGGAAATCCGTGTAATTAAAACCGTATACCGTATCGTATCCGTATATTAAAACCGTATCGTATATTTTTGCTCAGCCCTAGTGCTAGTGCTAACGCTTGCTCGGTGTGTACTCAAAATCTAGAACTCGACATTACCCGACCTTGAGAAAAATGTGCTCGATATTAAGCTACGAGCTTTAGTGCGTGTTCGAGCCAAACTCGAGCTCAAATCGAGCCTATATATAAGTGTTAATTTTTTATTGTTTTCCGTCCGATATTTTCAATAACAAGGCTCGAAGTTTATATGTAGAAATATTGGCAAATAAGTGAGACATTTGATATGTGTGATACAAAGATAAAATCATGATAAAATATTTTCGGATTATAAAATAGGAGTAATATCTTATCTAATCATAGAATTTCGAGCTGCTCACGAGCTTTTTCAGTAAAGCCATCGTTTGCTAGGCTTGACTCATTAAACTCTCCAGCCGAGCCCGAGCTTTGACCGAGCCGATCTCAAGTTGGCTCTCGTGAGCTATCTCGTCTCATTATCAGCCCTGTCTGAAAACAATATAGTAATATGGCAAATACTAAACGTCTAAACCATTGCGATAGAAATGTGGTTGAGATTCCTTGTTTGAGGGATTCCTTGTTAAGAATAAAACGAGTAAAATAACAACCAACATGGCTAGATAAGACATCTATTTTACTAGCTCCTACCAACTCAAATTTTGTCTTATCCATCATATTAACTCGCCTTAATTTTAAGACGGATATGATCGTCTTAAACAAAAATTTGTGTAATTTTAATTTGAGTACATGTTTTAGTAAATCTAACGTAGTTAATTACGTACTAAACTTAATTATTTTATTTACAACAATTTGTCATTTTAAATTTTTCTTTATACGTTGATATTTGATACGAGTACATTTTTTTAAAACTACTATAAACCAATTTGTAAAGTTTTTCTAAAATCAACAAGTCTCCTTTTAGATCGGCGATTTCTGTGTTAATTTAAGACGGGTAAAATGTGACATTTTTGTAAAGATAATACATGAGTAAAGACCCAAACAAAAAAAATTAAGATTCATTGTATGGTTTTACGGACACTGTCAGGTTACTGATTACAAATTTTCAGGTTAGATAAAATCAATTTTCTTCCGCGTAAGATTCGGAAACCCTCTTATGAAAGACTGTATAATGAAATAACGATATTGGAGAGGATGTGCATCACTGGAGTAAATTAAGTTTGGAGAAATTAGTGTTTTTGATATTTTATTTCATTTTATTTTATTTTTGTATATTTGTATCCGGTCAAATTTGACATATTCTGTAGATGTCTTATCAATTTTTATTAATGAAATGATCTATTCTCTAAAAAAAGATAAATGTAAACATTTTATGATAAAAATTAAGTATCAATTTATTGTTAGAAAGTAACATATTTAGTTATAACTTTTTATCATTAAATAGTCACTTTTTTTATTATAAAATGATGATATTTTTTTTGTCCTCCCCCATCACAATAATTTGCTTTCTTTTGATTAAAATATTTCTTGCGAAAATAATAAAGACAAAAATGTAAATGAGACCGAAAAATATAAAGTTAAAATCGTCCGAAATGAAAATTTTTATTCACAAAAATTACCTAGGAAAAGCTTGTATCGAAGTCGATGACAAGTATCATGTACATAGGCACCGTAAAGTTATACTTCGCATATGATAAATCTACACTTAACTATGAAGTAACTTTTAGAAGATACTCCCTTTCTCTCGGTGAAGTAGTGAACTGTTGTCATTTTTATATTATGAAGGTTTTCTGTGAATAATTAAAACTTTCTAATATGAATATTGTTTACTTATTATCCACTAAGTATAATCACAAATAGTTTTTTACTCTTTTATTGATTTTTGTGTCAAAATGAAAGGACAACAATTGATTGGAACGATAAGTGTATAATAGACTTGGCAAACAGGTCAATCGGGTCAGGTCAGTTCGGATCTTTCATTGATTACAAGTTAACTCGGGTCGGGTCGGGTTATTTCAGGTTTTGGGTTGTTTCGGATTTGTTGCCCGAGTCTTTTTCGGGTCAACCGGTCGGGTTAATTCGGGACGGGTCAATGAATAAGAGAGAAAATGTCATTTTTGGTCTTTTCGGTTCAATTAGAGTTATGTTTTGTCGGGTCATTTTCGGGTTGAGGGGTTTCGGATAGGGCATTTTCGGGTCGGGTAAGTTACTGGTCATGAAAGCTTGGGTCATTTTTTGGTCGGGTCAAATCGAGTTTCAGGTCTCATTCAAGTGTTGCAGTTCGGGTCAACTTCGGGTCTCGGATTAGCCTCTACGAGTCAAGTTGGTTTGGGTCGGGTCAAGTCGGGTCGGGGCATATCAAATTCAGGTTAGATTGAGCCAGTCTACCCTTTCGGGTCGAGTCGGGTTGGGTTTAGGTCGTTATCGGATCGGGTCATTTTGGGTCAAAGGATGTATCGGGCTGGGTCGGCTCATTGTCGCGTCCGGTTATTTTATCGTACTACTTCAAATTTTGACCATTAAATTTTATTTTTAACCATTACTAGTGTTAAACCCGTGCAAAATTGCACGGGTTTGACAAACATTCATTTTAAATCTTGTTAAATAAATGGAGTAAAAAATAAACAGATACACATAGCAATATAGTTTTAAAAAATGTGTAAACAAACATGTATACAAATTATTATAAAATAAAACTGAAATTATTATAAAATATAATTGAAATTACAAATATTCAAAAACTTCATGGTATACAACATTAGTGACTGGTCAATGTGACGATGAGCCTTGTACCATTACATAACCCGCGTGATTGGTCAATGTTCCTAAGAAGCATGACCATAGCACCAACCTTCAAGCGCAACTGATGATTAGGTAGACCAGAGCATCCAATACTATTAAGGAATTCGGTAGAGTGTAGGTCACGTGCACCCACAGATGTGTCATCTTTGCTAACTTCATCAGAGCTTAGATATAATTTTGCATCCTAAAAAATAAGCGTCAAAACGTAGTCGTTCACTACCTCAACAATCTCGTGCGTAGGGGCAAGGCTATGATATGAATATGATATGATATGAATAAAGTAAATTTGAGTAAATTGTAGGAAAAACGACATTTAAAGTGACGATTCTTACTTCTTCATCAACTAATATAAGTTTTGATCCAAATATGTCTTCATCGTATTTCTTGTACCACATTCTCATGACTCTTGCAGTGATCTGCTCATTTCTAGTATCCCACTTATTTTCACAAATTCGAATACTTTGCTGTGCCATTTTTGGTTGTGTCACTGAAGGAATTTGGATGTGTTTATAATATTGTAGCCTGTATATTTATAGGTGATAGTATGTCAGTTACTTGATGATAATAGGTATATATTTCAACCACTCTTCCTCTTGGTAGTGGTGATGTGCTGATCTCCATAAACTCATGATTAAATGTTGGACAACTGCCGGAGGTTTTTTACTGATTGGGCCAGCATGATTATTCTACTACTATGTTCCTATATCTCAAATTTAACAAATGGGGCTATTGATATACAAATAGTGGCCCATATGTATTAGAAACATTGCGATGGTCTCGGAATATTGTGTATAGATAACTTGATGAATTTTGACATTAAGTGAGCTCGGAAAATTACTGTTGCCATCCATTTTTCTCTAAGTTAAACCTCGATGATTGAACAAATATCTTGCTAGATTTGGATTTGAGAGAAACAATAATTAAATAATTGGTTTGTCTATAATTATGTTTTTGTCGTGTAAATGAATATTTTGAAAATTGGAACGCTCGTGTATATTTGTAATATTATTGTGGTGACTATATTTATGTAGTATTATCTTTTTTTTATTTTTTGCGGCTTTCTTATTTCTTATGTAATTATTATTTAGGGAGGTTTTTTTTATACTTTTTAATTAGCCATATATTTAGCGATGTAATTTATTTATTGGTGTGATTTGTTTATATTTAGCAATGTAATTTATTTATTGGTGTAATTTGTTTATTATTACTGTACTATATGGGAATGTTCAAAATATATACTTAAATAAAAAATATTTAATTTTCTTATGTACATAAATAAACAATAAACAAATATAATTAGACTGGAATATGGAAATTAGGAAATTAACCATGCCAACATAATTAAAGTTTACATAACCCCAATTAATTAAAGTAGACAGGAATAAATAAAAATGGAAAAGTGAAATGAAAAAGTGTAAAAGGTGTATTGTGTTGATGACATGGCGTAATGTGGGCTGGTTAAATGTTTCTACTTTAATAGAATGAAGATTTGGTTTTGTTACTTCATTATTAAGTCATAAGTATGAAATTTAAACACTAAATCATTCCATTTTGATCAATATTAAGCTTAATAGTTGCTAGATCATCAATATCGAATCGGGTCAAAATTGAATTGATTTTGGTTTGCAAAATTCCCGGGTTGCTATCGAGTCGGGTTTGGTCCATATACTCCATAGTCCATAGAGACCTACACTATAGCGCTAGCGCGTACGAGAAAAACATTAAAAAAGGTTGGACACCGTTGGATGAAAGCAAAAGGAAGGCATTAAGGGTTAAAAATAATAAGTATTCAACAAAACTCGGCTTTGTATTCGTATATATCACATTTTAATTTTAATTAATTAATATACATCATACTTTACATTCTTTTTCCTCTTCTACCTTTTATTTCTCTCCATCTCTTTTCCATACATTGTCTCCCTCTTCTTATTCCTCTAATTTCAACTCCATTTTTTCCGGACTAAATCCCCTCCTCTATTTTACCCTAATTTTTACATTCATTTTCCCTATTTTTCCGCTTCTATTTAGGAGAGAATTTAGAGAACAAAGAACAGAGAGAGAAAGATCAGTGAACGTAGACCGTTGGATCCAGCTGCGATCTCATTGCGCCGTCTATTTTTCTCCTTTTATTCTACGGATCCGACGTCGTTTTGCCAGATCGCTCCTTTTTATCCTTCCGTATGTTATAATTTACTCTCCACCTCCTTTTTTAGAATATTATCTGCCTTTTTTGTGAATTTAATTTTCTAGATTCGAAATTAATTACAATTAATTTTTTTCGAGAAATTAATGGACTGGTTAATTTATGATGAAAATCATTTGAAATTTAAAATTAATATTTAATTCCACATACTTGCAATGTAGGTTTTAGTTAATGTGATTCACCTTAATAAAATGAATTAGATTTGGTTGATTATATTGGTTTATTCAATTCATTAATATTATCATCAGATCATAAATTATGTATCAACCGACACTATTTATGATTAATAATAACACGGCACGTATTAACTTTCATTTAACATTAACATTATATCGAATATTACACGGTTTAATTTCGGAGATGTCGTAGTTTAGTGGTTGAGACGAGAAGTATAGGGACCATAGTCGATACTACTATAGGTCTCTTTCTATTATCAGGAAAAATCAATTCAATTCATGCTCAATTTTTCCTCTTACTGTATGCGTAATCTTAGAGTTTTGACATTGTATGATTCAGTGGAGCCGACGAAGTATATTGCTACACCAATTCTCATTTCAGACGGCCATTTTTGTGTAAATGGTCACGTTTTTAGGTGTAGAAACGTTACCATTTACATCTGACCATAAAATGGTTACATATGGCCGGTTTGAAGGCTAAGACCTACTGATATTGCTATATAAGTTCAGATCTTAATTGAATTTGTCTTTTTTTTTTTTTTTTAAATAATAAAGGTGTGTTTTTGTTTGTTTGAAGGTAGCAATAATATTCAGTTTGGTTGAGAAGTGAGGAAAATGGCTCCTAGTATTAGAAAAACAGTGGGTCAACTAAAGGATCAAACGAGTATTGGACTCGCTAAGGTATCGAGTGACATGGCCCCTGAGCTTGAGGTTGCTATTGTTAAGGCGACGAGTCATGATGATGATCCTGCTGATGAGAAGTACATACGGAGAATAATCACATTCACATCTTACAATCGTATGTATGTCAACGCGTGTATAACATCAGTTTCGAGAAGGTTGGGGAAGACGAGGGATTGGGTGGTGGCTTTGAAAGCATTGATGTTGGTCCACAGGTTGATGAATGACGCTGACCCGGTTTTCCAGCAGGAATTGTTGTATGCAACTAGGAGAGGAACTAGGCTGTTGAATATGTCTGATTTTAAGGATGAGGCTCACTCGAACTCGTGGGATCATTCTGCTTTTGTGAGGACTTACGCATTGTATTTGGATCAGAAGTTGGAGCTCATGTTGTTTGATAGAAAGATGGGAGGTAGGGAGAATGGTGGGGCCAGTGGAAGTGGCCAGGGTGGCGAGATTGTCAAGTATGAGTCCAAAGATGATCGCTTTAGGTCTCCACCAAGTCGGTTTGACTATGAATATGGGGATTTTAGGGAAGAACCCAAGATGAGGAGGTCTAGATCCTTTGGGGATGTTGGGGAGTCTAACGGGCGAGAGGAGAGCAAGGCTGTTACTCCCTTTAGGGAGTGGACTGCCGAGAGAATTTTCGCAAAGATGCTTCTTTTGCAGAGGCTATTGGATCGGTTCTTGGCTTGCCGGCCCACGGGATTGGCAAAGAACTGCAGAATGCTACTCATTGCATTATACCCTATTGTGAGGGAGAGTTTTAAGCTATATGCAGATGTATGTGAGGTTCTAGCTGTTATACTCGACAAATTTTTTGACATGGAGAATGCTGACTGTGTTAAGGCGTTTGACGCTTACGCTAGTTCAGCAAAGCAGATAGATGAGCTTGTGGCTTTTTACAATTGGTGCAAGGACACTGGCGTTGCCAGGTCATCTGAATTTCCTGAAGTTCAGAGGATCACTGATAAACTCCTTGAGACCTTGGAGGAGTTTGTGAGGGATAGAACCAAGAGGCCAAAGAGTCCTGAGAAAAGGCCAGAACCCGAACCAGTCAAAGAGGAGGAGCCGGTTCAAGATATGAATGAAATAAAAGCTCTGCCCGCTCCTGAGAGTTTCACTCCGTTCCCACAAGAGCCTGAACCTGAACCCAAACCAGAGCCCAAACCAGAGGTAACTGGGGATTTGGTTGATCTTAGAGAGGAAGGGGAAACTGCTGATGCTCAGGGTAATAAGTTTGCTTTAGCTTTGTTTGATGGACCCGGTGGCAACACCAACGGGTCATGGCAAACGTTTGCTTCAGATGGGAAAGAGGTGACATCAGCGTGGCAAACTCCAGCAGCCGAAGCAGGTAAAGCCGATTGGGAGCTAGCCTTGGTGGAAACCGCCAGTCACCTATCAAATCAGAAGGCAACTTTAGGCGGTGGTTTTGATTCCTTGCTTCTGAATGGAATGTATGATCAAGGCGTAGTTAGACAACATGTTTCCGCTACCCAGATGAGCGGAAGTGCCAGTAGTGTTGCCTTGCCGGGAAAGACAACAACCCCCATGTTAGCACTTCCGGCCCCAGACGGGTCAGTCCAGACAGTCGGTGGAGATCCGTTTGCAGCGTCATTGAGCGTTCCCCCTCCTGCTTATGTGCAGATGTCTGACTTGGAGAAGAAACAGCAGTTACTTGTCCAAGAGCAGATGGTTTGGCAACAATATGCCAATGGTGGAATGCAGGGTCAATCTACTTTGGGAAGGATTGGTGGTCCAGGATATTATGCCCCCGGTATGACACCCATGACTACTCCAATGACGTCTTACGGAATGCCTACTGTGAACGGGATGATGCCGCCACCAGGTGGGTATTACTACAATCCCATGTAATTGAGTGTCTTAACTCAAGTTTGTAGCCTTTATGATGTTGTCCCTTTTTTTCCCCTGATATTGATGGAAGTACATTATATCCCCAAGGTAAAAAAAAAAAAAGATGTGAATGTTTTAGGGTTATGGGGTTGAGTAAGTAATGTTGTACTACTATTGTGCATCTGTTTTTGTAATATTAACAATTTTCTTGGACGTATATTGTTTGGGCGTTACACTTATTCTTGTTGTCCAAGGCTCGCAAGACCGAATTTTCTTCATGTTATATTCTCCGGCAAATATTATTATTTTTTACTCCCTCCATCTGTCCCATCTCGTCTTATAATTATTCAAAATTATCGTTCTCTTTCTAAATTTGTAAGAAAAAAAAATGATCTTCCATTGTTTCCCTTAAATAGTTGACTCAATTTGTAGTTGTAAGGCCAACTGTTACACTAAGTTGTATTTGTTGGTTTCCGGTTGTAATTATGGTGTGATGCATGTGAGGTTTTAAGATGTATTAGGTTGATGTTGATTTATGAGCTGTTGTTTGTTGAATGAGTTACATTGGTTACCTACTTTTCTATTTCTTTGAGAATTCAAGGGTTTAATTCTTGAAGGTTAGATGGACTATGTCAACTTGTCAACTCATATCTGTGTAAGTGTGTAACAGTGTAGTAGCTGCTTCTGTAATCTGTAACTATGCAAGTGTTGTTTTTATCATGACAGAATTAGCGAGCCTATAGCGTAGACTTTGTTGGGTTATCGGCTACTTATCACACTGGGTGGGTCTTGGAGCTAACATCGCATAATCCATGCTAAGATTTGCTTCACAAGACTTGCGGATTTTTCATCCTCCAGAGGACGAGCGATTCCCCCCCTCGTCCCTCCCCAAATCCATCACTGTATGCAAACATAAGCTTTAGCGAACTACTATGCTGGGAAACGAATAATCATGAACTGTAGTTGGATAATTTATCCCGTTGATAATCCAATCACCATATTCTCCAATGTTGACAAAATGATCATTTGATTGCAGATTTGCCCAAATTTTAGAAGTGATAATGCATTCTCTCAAAATACGTGAGAGATACCATCATTCTCGAGTTTTCAAAGAAACGACATAAAGGATCAAAATCAATGTTTGTCCTAACAAATTCCGATCCAACAAAATGGAATTCGTAATAAACTTTTAAACCAGTCTTCCAAAGGTGAGATCTTGGAAGCTTCCAAAATTTAGCCTTACATAACATATTCCTACCGAATTAATTCCTGTCTTCTTTCCTAGTAAAAACATAGAGGAGTAGCCAAGAGTTTTTTTTAAGGTTTCTGTCACAAGGTTGTCGTTCCAACACGAGTCGCTAGAGACATAAATCTTTAGCCCTTAAATTCGTAATCCCATATCTAGTAAAGTGACTAAACGTTTATTCGAGTCGGGTCTTTCTCCATTAACCAACTCCGTAGTCCAGCTGTTAAGCCTATGTTGACATCCTGGTTTCCATCCAAAATCATCCAAAAATGAGGTTCAAACCATAGATAATGGCTCTACATCTCCATGATAAGTTTGCTATTTGAGCCCTATTTTATTGAGCTGTAATCATGAGGATGGTCACTCTTTAGCAACTTATCCCTAAACACATCACAAAATAAAGACTTGTGATTTGATACCATCCTCCAGGCCGGTTTTCCTGATACCAAGTCCTCCTCCGCCCTTTGGCAGCCTTAGAAATGTTTTGCTGCACAAGTGGGTACTTTTCGATGATTTAATACCCGCCCACAAAAAAAAAAGTGACAGTAGTGAGTTAATCCTATTTGCCACACTTACCGATATCTCAAATATTGATAGGAAGTAATTAGAGAGATTGGATAAGATGAAAAAAAATCAAAGTTAGTCGTCTAGCTGCAGACAAAAAAATGCCATTCCAGGAGGAGATACGTTTAATAATGCCCGCTATAAGTCCATTAAAAATATTCTTTTTAAACGATTCAAATTCAGTGGAGATGCACAGATACTTACCGATGCCTTGATTCTGTTGTATTTATTTTAAACAAACAAGACTCGTAGCCGCACCAACAAGTTTCGTACTTGGGCTAAAGATGACTCGTGATTTCCTTCATTTATCACTTGCCTCGAGGCCTTACAAAATTGATTGAGAGTAGAAGTTAGATGAACAACATTATCCTCCTTATCATGGATGAAGAAGATAGAATCATCCGCAAAAAATAAGCGAGTCAACGACATGGAATTCTTTCTAAGTTTGATGCCTCTTAACCTCATGTCTCGTTGGGCCCTTAAAATGTTCCCAGAGAGGACTTCCATACATACGATAAACAAAAATGGCGGCAAAAACCACATTTTGGCCGACATTGTTGTAAGGGCTCCCATTAAACAATCAACTCATTTCATTGAAGACGTCCACTATCCGTCACTAGCTCATCTCACTGAAAACGGGCTCATCAGCTCATCTCACTGAAGACGGGCTCATCTCATTGCAGACGGGCACTATCCGTCCATTTGCCCTCCACTTGCCATTCCCACTTGCATATAGTGAAAGGGGCACTATCCATTTTTAGCTTGTGTCGGATAGTCTCCGTCCTCAATGAGAATTTGTGTTAAACAATACTTCATAAGACACAGTGGATACACAATTCCTAATAAGAAATATAATATTCTACAGGAATCCAAAATCCTTAAGAGTCGCAGCGAGGAAATTCTCGTCAATCCTGCCGTATACCTTACTCATATCCGCATTGAAAGAAAATCTCCCATATGTAGATCTGACAAAAGCAACCCCCTCGAATCAACTTCATGCATCTCCATTCATTCTCATCAATTTTTGTACTTAACTCACCTTGAAGACTTACCGTACCTGGAAAACGCAGGCTGCTGATCTTCTATTTGGTTTCAATCTACTTAAATTTGTCAATGTTACTCATCCTTGCCTCGATGCTACTATCATGTCCGACTCCCAAACAAAACCCAACCCCAAATATGATTCCCGAAAACGCTGTGATAGCCTTCTCAAAGGGTCGGGTCGTTCCTTGGTACGCTGCACCCCGACGTCTGTCCACTTGTTGTGAAGGCCACCACCTCTCGCGAGGTATGGACTATTCTCGAATCAACATATACCAATCCCTCAAGGGGTCACCTCCTTCAACTCAAAAATCGATTTGATAATATTGTCAAATCAGACCGTCCCATCTCCGAGTATATTCAAGACATTACTTCTTCCGTCACTGAACTCGCTCTTCTTGGCAAGACTTTGGACATTGAAGACGTTGTTGACAAGGTTCGTCGTGGTCTTGATATCAACACCTACCGTCCTGTCATTGAAGCGGTTCGTGCTCGCGACACTCTGATTACCCTAGAAGCTCTCCATGAGAAGCTTTTAAATCATCAGCTTCCCGTTGCTTAAACACCTACCCATGTTTCCTCGTCACCCTTGCCTACTGCTGTTTAAGCCTCATCATACCGTCCCTCACAAAATGGAACTCCCTCTTTTAATAACCCCAAAGCTACTAGTATCCTACCCACCCCTTCTCCCTCCACTTGTTTTCGTGGTACTTGTTAGTGGTGCCACTACTCCGGCCACTACTTGTCTAGCTGTGTCGACTTCAAAAACAAATTCCCCAATACTGCCTTTCCCTTACCCCGGCTCGTGCTCGCCAACAACGCCCTCAAGCTCACACCGCCACTGCTGCCCCCTCTGTCTCCTCCTCCTCATACTTACTGGATAGCGGTGCTACTCACCACATCACCAATGACCTCTCCACACTCTCCATCCATGCTCCATACGATGGCAACGACGAGCTAATTATAGGTGATGGCTTGTCCTTACCCATCTCTCATATAGGCTCCTTCTCTATTAAACTCTCTTCTTCTCTCGCTTTACAATTTAATAATGTCCTTTATGTTCCGTCAATTTTGCGTAGAGTTACTTCCATCTCGCAACTTTGCAAAGACAATAACATCTCACTTGAATTTTCCTCTACCTCTTTTTGTCGATAGGCTCCTTCAATGACCACTCCACTCCTTCAAGGACCATTTAATCTCGGCATCTATGAATGGACGCCTTCTATCCCTCAAGCTCATGTCGGTCTTGTCTCCTCACTATTGGCGTGACATCATCGTCTCGGGCATCCCTCTACTAATATATTTTCTACTACTTGTCGTCAAAAATTAATTTCTAGTTCATCTTTTTGTCGTCCTTGCAACTCTTGCGAAATTAATAAAAGTCAAAAATTGCCATTTTCTACTAATACTCTGGTTTCTTCCGCTCCTCTCGATTTGATTTATTCCGATGTCTGGACCTCACCACTATACTCTATCGATTCATTTAAATATTATGTCGTTTTCATTGACCATTTTACTCGATATATTTGGTTGTACCCACTCAAACAAAAGTCCGATACTGCTGCCACTTTTCAGAGGTATCATGCCCTTGTCGAAAAATATTTTAATCGCCCCATCTTGCAACTATACTCGGACAATGAAGGTGAGTACCTCAAATTAACTCCTAATATACTCAATGATAGAATTGCTCATCTCACCTCTCCCCCTCACACTCTTGAACATAACGGATTTGCCGAACGTAGAGACTGACACATGGTTGAAACCGGCCTAGCCTTACTTCAACGTGCTAAGCTTCCTTCGATTTTTTGGTCGTTTGCCTCCGTCTCTGCTACATTCTTAATTAACCGTTTGCCTACCCCCACGCTTCACAATGATTCTCCTTATCTTCATCTTTTTTATCGTCTTTATAATTACATTAAACTTCGCTCATTTGGATGCTTATGTTACTCATGGCTTCGCCCATATGCCTCGCACAAAATTACTCCTCGTTTCTCCCCCTGCATTTTTATAGGATATTCCTCCACCCAGTCAACCTATCACTACTTCGAACCAGTCACTAAACAGATTTACACATCTCGCCACGTCAAATTATTGGAACATGAGTTCCCTTCCTATCCCCTTGATGCGTCTTCACTACCCCTGCTTACCCCACTCAATGGTGCACCCTTTCCCTCACCATCATACCACCTCCTGCTACTGTGCCCCCTCCTTAGCCTCCCCACTCTCCTGGCCCTGCCACTCCTCCGCCTCCCCACTCCCCTGCCTCTACAATATCCTCCCCTGGCTCTGCCGCCTCCCATGCCTCCTCTAACCCTTCACCCTCACCCTCACCTTCTCCTCCTCCCTATCCTCCTCCCCCCTCCTCCTCCACCACCTCCCTCTCGGACTTTTATTACTCGACTGTCTAACAACAGTAGGGTACCTAACCCCAAATATGCTCATTCCCTTACTCTTCCCTTCTCGACATCCCTCCCCACCACCACCACCACCAATCAAGCCTTGCTTGATACCTGTTGGCGTACCGCTATGCAAGATGAGTATGATTCCCTTCTTCGCAACGTGAATTGGTCCCTTGTTCCTCGCTCTCTGTCCCAGAATGTGGTTGGCTGTAAGTGGGTTTATAGGGTTAAGTATCTCCCTGACAATACCATTGACGTGCAGGTATGATACAAGATTTCATCAACGTGCAGGTGTGATGCACGAATTGAGGATATTTGCCGAACTGTGGTGCATGGGGAACCACGGAGGGGCGCACACATGATGGAAACGAGGGACAAACGTAGTGATACGTATTTGTGGAGTCACCACCAATTTTTATGGGAAATTAGAACCGTTCGAATACTTTATGCCATGTCAAGACACAAAGTAATGACATGAACATTAAGAACTCGTTACCCTTAGCATTTTATGTCTAGAATGACTCTCGTGGATGTCAATGAACACGGATGTTCACAGAGATCCGGAGAAAGGGGTGAGGGTACGTATTAGGAAGCTCTTTAATCGAACACCAAATCCCGTCCGCCTCGATAGCGGCCTCTATTAATGATTAGGGAAATTGTTCATATTTGATATATTATCGATTGTATGCATGCAATGCAACATCCACAATTTAATCCTAGCATGTGGACTAGACTATGTCGATGAACATGTAATTAGCACTCAATTATGTTGTAATTGGGATTTAGAATTGATCGCATATGAAAGAAAGGTAGAAAATCATATGATATAATGATTAAATAAAGCTATAAGATAAATATTACATTTGATTACAACGAATACGAGATCTACGTCAGGAATATACCCAAAACGAATGTTTGAAGAAAAGGAAAAGAAAATAAGATTAACAGATTAAGGACGATATTATGATTAATAGTCAATTAATTACATAATTAAGCTACGTCGAAGCGAGAAAGAAAGTTCAGAGACAGAAACCAACCCAGAACAGGCGCAGCATTAGGTGCGTCCTCTGGAAGAGGCGCAACACCTGTTGCGTTTGTTCTTGAATTGGGTTCTGGCCGTGAAGCCAGAATCGCAATCAGTTAATGTTCGTTGGTATATTTACAATTTATTGTCGACTTTTGACTCGAATAAAAGTGATTTAACATATTAAATTACAAGACTAATTGTATCAATAACGAATCTTAAAGACTTGATATGAATTAATCAAATCTCTTAGACTCAAACTTGATTTAAAAAGACTAAAACCCAATAATATTAATTATTAGGGATCTAAGTCAAGAAAAAATAACTTAATGAAAGATAAGTATGATTTAAAAGATTAAAATAAGAAAAGGAAAACAAAAGACGTAGAAACCAGAGGAAGAAGAAGGAATGATGAATATTATAGTCAACTGGTCAACATAAATCGGTAATGATTGGCTCAATTGAGTTTGAAGTTACTCTCGTATGACAGTGGTGATCAGTTGATCCCTTGAGGTCACACCTAAAGGACAATCCCCTAATCATGTAAATTAATTAATTGTATAGCGATACAGATTAATTAATCCCTTAAATTGAACCAAGTTTATATTGTAAGTGAGAAATATATCTTATTGTAATATGATTAAATAAGATTCATTTTAGTAATTTAATTGTTATATTACTAAGAATGCATTATGTTTATGAAACATTTGAGATAAGCAAAATTGGTTGATTATAATTACAAATTGTTGTAGATTATATTAACCAAATATGAGATGACCCATTTTATTTACATGTAATTATAAAATATGACTTAAAATGTTAAGTCTAATTATTTGTTATGAAATTGCATTTAAATTGGTTAAATGCACATTTATAAGCAAAAATTACATGTTACATGTTACATGTCACATGTCACATATGTGATAAATGACAAATTGCAAAAATAAAATGGACACCCACTTTAAGTGGGGTGCACCGGTTTTATGTAGTGTACAAGAGGATGATAAGTTTTTGTGTATTAATCTAATTGAGAATTAGATGTAATCATATACTAGACTTATTCTTACACACTACCTATTTACATTGTTAAGAACAATTGAAAGTGACCACACACCCCACAATGGGGGCATGTGGCCGGTGCTAGTAAGAAGAAAAGAGGACAAGTTTCCTCTTATTTATACCACACTCCATCTCATTTTTCACTCATGCAAAATTCTCTACATCTCTCTACATTCTTACACTAAAAGAAAGCTTAAGAAGCTTCAAATTTTTAGTGTTCATATTTACTAATAATATTACTAAGTGTAGTAATTAGATTATTAGTTATTTTAAGGGAACTACTATATTTTACTAGTGTAGTATTTTATATAGTGATTAGAGGGGTAGTCTTGGGTGCTACTAATTGGAGAGTTTCTAATTTGGAACTTGGAATATCATCCTCATATTCATAGCTCAAGAACAATATTTGAAAGGAGTTCAAATATTGTGCCCATATTACTTCATAATCAATGTAAGAAATTGTTTTTTCCTTATCTTTTGTTATGCATGCATAAGGTCCATATAATTTAAGAGTAAACTACTATTAAAAATATGATATTAGAAATGTCTAATATCGAGTTTAAGAAACTTACAAGCGGTATCAAGAGCCTTGGTTGTTGCATGCATAATCGATTTATAGTTTTTTCGAGTTAATGTAACTTAAATAAAACTAGTAATTTGTGTTTTATAAGATAAAATCACAAAGTTATTTGCATGTCAATATATTCTGGTCCTAATATGATTTTAGGTCATTTTGATGATTTATGGAAATTTATAGTGCTCAAATATGATTTTTAGTATTTTTTATTACATTTTAATGAGTAAAATGATGTTTAAAATGCTAAAAATAGTTAGACATATCTTATGACCTTGAAATTATTACTCAATATCACACATGTATTTTACTTACTGTATGTAAAATTTCGTGTAAATTGGATTTATTTCGTATTATTTATGATTTTTATATGATAAAATGGAATAAATAAAGGTCATATGGTTTAAAATACTTCCGCTTTGAATCTAACCATGAAAGTTTAGTATGTTGTCACATGCATGTTTTCCTGTCAGAATGGAAAATATCAGACTGATGTGATTTGTCTAGCATGATTTATGAATTTTTAGTGTAAAAATGGCATAAATAGTGACTTATTTAGCAAATATAGCTAAATTAAATTTCATGACAAGAGAAAATTGTTCCTGGTTGCATAAATGTCCCACATTTCAGATCTAAAGTTTAAAAAGTAATATGATTAATTTTTGCATGCTTTATGTATTTTATTTGATAAAACCGATAAAGCGCAACCATTTTTTCTCAAAACCGATTCGAAATTTTTAACCATATTTTTGACATTATGAGTGTCATGGAAATGTTTCAGAATGTTCAAGAATTTAAAATTCAAAATTCAAAATTATTGTAATTAAATTTGAATTTATTTGATTAAAATATGATTTTAAAAGTCTAATTATGAGCAATTATACAACAACAAGTTGAATTATTGTCAAAATTTGAGTGATGACTAATTTTTGAGGCCTAAATGAGTTGGGATAATTAACTTGGACTTAAATATGATTTAAGTATTGTTTGGTGATTTTAAAGTGTTATTATCACGCATTTCCATAAAATCGGGTTATATTCGATATAAACCGTTCATTAGAGCGATTTGAGATTTAACATGAGCATGTTTTATACATATTATAATGCTGCATTTTTATTTATGAATGTCATATTTTCAATTTATGAATGTCATATTTTGGTTTATGTAATTTGGAATTATGTAATTTTTCCTTGTATGGCCTTAGTTTTAATCGATATTGCCCGAAATGTAAGGGAATATTGATTCGGTTGTAATTTAATGTGATCTCGAATCACTTTTATTGTATTATTTTATTTTACAAATGTATAATAGGAAATTATTGTAATTTTATTATATATTTTGTAACTAATTGTAAAACCGAAGTTTCCCAAAGACGGTGCAATTCGGAAAGGAGTTCCGAGAGAGAGACGGTGACCTTGGGAGGCGTGCTTATGAAGTTCAAGGGACCAAAGGAGTTGGTTTCCGAACTTGTAATAGATTATATGATTTTCTATTCTAGGAAAGGCCATACTAGGAGTTTTATTTTTATGCTTGCATTTTATTTAAGATGTTTGCATGCATTGCCAAATCGCCATAACATGACATGCATATTTTATCGAGTATTCGACCGTGTCAATTAAAATTATCATTAATTCATCGATTTAGTTCACTTAAACGAGATAGATAATAAATTGACATGACCTCTCATAATAAATAATTGAGATCAAGCCTTACTAAATGTAGAACCCATGAATCCCAATTTCGCAAGGAAGTAGGCTCGGCTCACCGGGGTGCTAAACTTGTTACGTTGGGTAAGTGGGGTAATAAATGTTATTATTTCGAATTTTGGATTGAGCTCAACGGAAGTATTCGCGACCGTAGCCGCATGTGTTCCGGGCTTAAGATAAATATTAAAGTAATATTATCGACCGAGAGTTCTAATGTAGAATCGATTAAAGAGTTAATCCACCGAATTATGTTAATGAGGGATGAATCGGCTTACCGTGCCCAAGTTGATATGAATTTGGATCTCGAAATCATTTATAATAGTTGGGTAGAGGTCACTATTTAAATGTTAAAACTTGTTTAAAATGTTTACAAGTATTTAAAATGATAAATGTTGACATTTCTTTTCTGTCTAAAATTTGTAGTTAATATTGTTTATTCGCAAGGCAAATGCTAATTCGTCCACCACCACCTATGCTCCAATTCTCACGAATGTCTCATGGCTTCGATCCTTCATGGATCAATGCAAGTTAGAAAAGAATGGCGCTAATTTTACCAATTAGGATATGCAATTCCGCTTGGCCGCCGCGGGTGACGACAGGTTTTGTTACCTTGCCAAGGCCTTTCCCACCGCACCTAATGAAAGGTCAACAGCCACGCAAGGCGAGCCTATGAGGCTAGCCACAAAGAGTCCGCCGCGATCAAAAACGTTTTGATCTTCTCGTTGGAGGCCGTTCTTCAAGGGAGTGCCATAAGATGAGCACGGCCTATGAGATCTATGCCAAGCTTGTGACCATGTTTTTCACAAGCTCCTAGGATCTTACAATATAAGACGGCTTCCACATTATTCAACATGAACCTAAAAGAGGACCAAAAGTTAGCCCTCATATACTCAAAGTGATTGAGCATGTTGAGACTCTTAAATTGCAAGGGGTGACCATTCCCGAACAACTCGTTATCGACCGAGTCTTACATTCCTTGGGGAAAATCAAAGCATATGTGCGGTTTAGGGTAAACTACAATATGAATAACATAAGAAACCTCTCTTCATGACATGCACAAGATGCTCGTGCAAGCCGAGAGAGACATGGGCTAAATGTTAGCACTTCCAAGGATGTGCTCCATATTAATAAAAGGAGCAAGAGGAAGTTCAAGAAAGGTGGTAGTAAAGGGAAAAAGCCCTCAACCTTCAAAGGAAAGGGAAAAAGCTATTGAGAATAGCTCACCCAAACCTAAGAAAGGTACCTTGTAACAACCCGAAAAGTACCCTATTTTTCTAGTAAAAATATTTTACGGATACTTTTCAGCAAAGTTAAGTTTTAAAATAGAATTTATTGTTTCGAGTCGTATTTGGAAATTCCGAGTTCGTATTTGGAATTTCTGCGAGATTTCATGAGAATCCCGTTTAAAGTTCAACTTTAGTCATCTTTGACTTTCTTGACTTTTAAGTCGTCTTTGACTTTTCTTGACTTTTTAAGTCGTCATTGACTTTTCTTGACTTTTAAGTCGTCATTAACTTTTCTTGACTTTTTAGTCATCATTGACTTTTCTTGACTTTTAAGTCGACTTTGACTTTCGTTGACTTTTTCCGACTCACCTCGTAATTTTAAAGACCGAAATTTTATTTTGAAAAATAATAAATTTAATTTATTTTTATTAAGATTTATTTGAATTTATGATCATTTAATATAATTATTTGAATTATTCGGAAATTAACGAATAACTTTTTACTGTTTAATCACGAACGTCATTTAACTATTCCCGGGTCAACTTAAGTCAGAAACACGAGTTGCATGAGTCCACGCCCATGGCACTTTTTTTCCACTCAGGATTAGATCTTAATTAATATTATTAAACTAATAAAAATATCTAAGATATTTGTAACTTTATCGGTCTGTCAACTTAAACTCCGCAAATCGCGTAAAAACAGACCCGATTCCTCTCCATTTCACACGTCTCTTTTTTCCCCTCTTAAGCCTTGATATTTTCTTTCTTTTCATTACAATAACATAATATCTAGATATTTGGTTTAATTAACTTAATATCTAATTATATTTAATCAATTACCGTAATATAATTATTACACCCGAGTCAATTCCGTAACAACAATTTCAAAACCCGACTCACTAATTCCTCTATAATTACACGGCTCCTCTCCCACCATTACTCACTAACAACTCTTTCATTTTACCATAAATCAACTTAAGATCAAATTAACACTTTCTTTAATCGTTCTTCGTCGTTCTTCGTCGTTCTTCATTCGTTCTTCGTCGTTCTTGAGCAAAATCATCATAAAACCTTCATTTCTTAATTAAATCCGTCCTAACTTATATTTCTAGAATCTCCTCTTCGCTCTCCATCTTCAAGTACGGTTTATTTTCAATTCCGTCAAAATCGTTTTCAACACTTTAATTATGGAAAATCAAGTTTTAATTCTAATAATGTTTTTTTCTTGTCATTTCTTATAGGGGAAGATTTTGAAGACGAGTTTGGAGACTCGTATATTTTGGTTGAAGATTAGTAGGAGGGTTTCTTGGTTTATACTTCTTATTTTGGTGCTAATTGACTTGTCTAGCTAAGGTAACGATTCCTAGTTACTCGACGAATCTTAATGTCACATAGCTTTTGATTATTTGTTTTGGGTATCTTTGTTTTAGTTCAGATTATTGTTACTTAGATTTTTAAGTAGTAACATGATAAGTAGTAGATTTGATGTTGTATGGAATAATTTTAATATGTTGCGTGTCTTGATGAATTTGGGATGCTGTCATAATAATGATTTTTGTGGAATGATGGTTGGATGGTTGTAAAATGGATGTTGTTAATAAAAATCATGTTTGTTATTGGTGAAACTAAATTGGGGGTTTGTTGTTTTAGTGGGTGTGGGGGGGGGGGGCCGAATGGGTGGCTGGAAACCAGCCTAAACCGGCCGGTTCAGGCCTGGTCAGACCGGTTCAGGCCGGTCCATCCCGGTCTGGATTTGGTCCGGGTATGGTCCTTGGGAGTTGTGTCGATACTTGTTTGTTTTGTTGTTGTTTTGACGGGTTTTAAATATGTTAAGCATGCGGGAAATATTAAGAAACGGTTTTTAGTAAAGTCGAACAAAATAGCCAAAATAGCCCCAAAACAGCCGTGGGCCCAGTCCAGGCCCGTGTAATGTCACGGCCCAAATCAGCCCATGAGTCACCTTTTTAGTCTTGTGACGGTTTTTGAGTTAGTGTTAATTTATCGTGTTTTGTAATATTTAGCAAGTGGGAAATTATAATAAGTAAATTATTTAATTAAAAGTATTTTTCATAATATTATAATCCCTCACATGTTAGAAATTATAATACGAGATTATAGTTTATTTTGATATCCTTTAAGTCAAGCGGGTTTTTGTATGATTTTAATTATTCACATGTTAGAAGTTGGAATAAATAACCTGAAATGAATATGATGATTCTTGTTCAAGCCGAGATGACTAAGACTCTGTTTCTAGCCGGTTTGACCAAACGGGTTTGGTCAAACTAAGATCTAGTCAGCCCCGTTTTGACTGATGACCGTCGCGGGACTCGGGTCGGGGATTTGTCTTCAAGTAAGGTTGTATTTAATTAATGAATTAGCCTTAGTAGATATGAGGCGATATGATATTTGATTATGATTTATATGCAATTAGTCACATGATAGGAAGTTCTTCCCGTGACTGTTTGATTGTATGATATATGTCGTGTTGACTAAGTACCCATAGAGAATTATGAGTATATGGCGTCGTGACCATTCTAATTCTAAATGAGTATCTTGGACCATGACATGATAGGCAGTACTATCTTTAACGAGTATATGTTCACCACTGATAGCTTCTGTGTCACTGACTTGGGCCCTTTGATACCAAGCCGGGGGCATGGCTGCCTAATTGCTTCCACTTTGGGAATGGAGCCAGCTTAAGTACTAGCCATCTCTGCATAGGGGGTCGCCTAGTAGAGTTTCTCATGTACTGTTTAGTAATGAGACAGGAAATGGGTTATAGCTTGTGGTTCGCAGGTATGATCAGTCTAGGACTAGGATGTTTTCCTACTTGTGGTATAGATCGAGTTACAGTAGACTATTGGCCTGTGCTAAGAACTTATGCCTGTATAGGAAGTATTGAGTCTTTCAGTTTGTATGAATTCTATGAATCTAGAGAGGGAATGAAAGCCGATAGGTTGATAGAGTTTGGTGTACGGTTGTTAAATGATTCATATGATATTATGTTGGATTGGGTTTGATTATCACGGCCTGTTTCAAACGAGGAACCTCTGAGCTAGCATACCAGCTTCCCTACCTCGAGTTATAGATTAATAACGGTTTCACATGATAGCTTTCATATGCTAGGTTATATGTTAGTTAATTGTTCATAACATGAAAAGCATATCATATATGTTAAGGTTTTGTATTTTCCATATACATTGCTTTGATGTTATTCATGTTTTATTAAACTCGACATTTCGTGGCTGGGAGAACTCGGAGTTACTCCCCACTGACTGTGGCTTCCGTGTTTATATTTAATGCGGTTGGCAGGTTCGTGATGCATACATTGGGTACATTGACGAGCTAGCGAGCGAAGTATTTACCTTGGACCTATATTCGGTTCTTAGATTGTATATTATTATACACTCTTTTATTTCAGTATTTTACGGGAGATATGTCTCCCGTCTTGTATAATTCTTATGTATAATATTATTTTCCTTTTGTTATGAACCTTTTTATTTATGACACCTTTGTTATGTATTCTCATCTTTTATTGAGTTACATTATTTTTTTTTCTCTTTCCGCAAATTTGAGGGTGTCACATACCTCAACCGAGGACAAGTGCCATTATTGTAATGGAATAGGGCATTGGAAGGGAAATTGCACTAAATATCTAGGAGATATCAAAACTGGAAAGATGTTTCAGTTGGTAATTTATCCCTATCGTTTATGTTATGATCTCAACTTTGGTATATAGATACGAGTTGTGATTCTTACCCTATTTAATTGTAATTAGGGCTTCCTATCAAGGATAAAGGCTAGGACAAGCAAGCCTAAGAGATTCTTCATGGGAAGCTAAAGTAGCCACCCATGATTGAAGACCTATGGAAGCTTGGTCTTATTTTGAATTGTCAAAATTTTGGGATGTATTTTGAGACATTGTTTCTAGAACTCTTATAATTTCCTTGTTTGACATGGAAATTTGTTCAAATCCTTTTATTGACATTGGTTGTAATTGGATTTACTGACTTGGTTCTCAACCCAAGTCATTCGGTTTGTTGAAACTTTTTAGTTCTAAGAACTTGTCATCATACTCTTCTTGCACTAATAACATAAATTGTATCGGCTCAAATTGATCATGTTAGTATTATGATGATTGGATCATTATAATAAGTTCAAAAGCTAAGAATTCGATTCTCATTTTGAAATATCAATTGTTAAGTCAAATTGAGTTATTGAACTGAAAGTAGGGAGTCTACCAAACCAATTGGCACACCATTTATAAAGATTGTAATTGACATGAATATGAGTTCACCTCTTTAGCTTATAGAACTAGTCTATTTCGAAGCTAAGATTCGATGTCTTTACGATAAAATCTTTAGTAGATCACTTAAGGTCATGTTGTGATACTTCTACCTCCCTCACGAGTATGAGTACAAATTTGTTTGTGGCTCATAAGGCTATCTTTAAAGAAAATAGTTGTATTTTTCTAAAGATAGAGTGGGAGAAAATAAGCCACAACGAAAAACCTAGTTAAGAACTAGTGAGGAAACCAAAAGAAAATGTTCTTAGGTTAGACTCAAGACTAGTGAGGAGACCAAAAGAAAGCGTTCTTAGGTGAATCCTTAGACTAGTGACGAGACCAAAAGAAATTGTTCTTGATATAATAAGATTATGATCTATGAAGTCGAAGCACCTAGAAATTTTGAATTTTGATTTTCCAAAAGAGACTTATGAAACTAAATAGAATCTATGCAAATGAATGACATATTTGGAGTTGTCCAAAATCATTCTTTAAACTTGAAAATGTTTTAATTGGAAGTGTCCAATTATAGTTGCATGGATAGACATGTAGATGTCTACAAAAGCCAAGTTAATGCGTAACTAAGCTTAGATCCAAATCATCAATGAAATACCTCATAATAGGTGTGTACAAGATACACATCAAAACCACATGTCCAAATAGGGATTTGGAATAGGATGTGTACATGACACAAACCTATTATATGTATCTACCTAGAGGTTATGATGATCTTTTCTATTATAAGATATAAGAAGGGTTTCACTCGAATTGTCGAAAAGTCATGTATAGACATGAAATTCAGTGGGAGTTAAAGTCATGTATAGACATGAAGTTAAGTGGGAGTTTAAGTCATCATGTAAAGACATGAAGTTCAGTGGGAGAAATTATTTTCCACGTGAATGACATTTCACTCATTGAGAGTGACATATTCATATTACCTTTTTGAAAGGAGTGGTTGGATTTTAATGTTGGATGAAAAAGGGCAACATGTATACTAAAATCAAAATCTATTGTGGAATAGAAGATTTTAGCTTGGCATTTAAAAGGTATCTTATATCGATAAGATCCTTAATCTATTTAACAAGTTAAATAAGTTGTTTATGTTAATAAAAGTGGGATCACTATGAAAGGGTCATAGTCATCCACTGAACCTAAGAATTGTTGATCACATGATACCGATTAATCTTATTAATGAGAAGAGCAATGGTTTTCTCCTCTCGGTCTCAAACCGCCCTAGGGATTTTACTAATTAACTCTCGTCCTCTTAGGAGTCACCTATCAATTCTAAGCAAGCCTTCCCTTCCAATCTCTCGATCCAGGTCGGGGTTAACTACCTAGCCTAGTCTCCTGCGTGCACTCATTCGACTAAACCTCAATTAAATTGCTTAAACTGATTCTCACGACTAACTAAAATAATCTCTCCTAACCTGCCTCTACTACAGTTTCCCTCATCCCAACATACAAGAGAATTAGCTACGCATGGTATTAACGATGCTAACTAAGACGATTGAACATATGACGATAGACATAATAAAATCGTAGTTAAAAAGCATGAACAATAACGCAGCAGTAATTAGGAAGAGTAAACAATAATTAAGACTAAGACAAAGGTTAAGGAAGAGAGAAAAGAAGAAGTTTACAATCTTAGCAAATCCGGCGTAAAGAACAACTCCACGTCGATAAACCCGAATGCAAACCAATGATTAAAAGTTCAGAAAACTAAAGGAAGATTAATGTCTATGATTCCGAACCCTAATGGTTCTGAGTCCTAATGACTCCCAATCTGAATAATGCTAATGACGACGAATAAGAGTTTATATAATGCAAAACACGACTCTTAAACCCTAATTAAGCTATGGACTTAAGGCCCATGATAGAATCTACTCGATCAAGGGAAACAACCACTCGATCGAGGACTTTATTGGAGGAAATCACTCGATCGAGTAACAATTCTACTCGATTGAGTAACTTTTCAGCAGCTACCACTCGATCGAGCACAGGACAGCTAGATCGAGGTCTTTCTTCCTTCAACTCTCCTCGATAGACCAAATATATAATCGATCGAGGTCTTTTGGCTTGGCACATACTGTTGGACACGACTTTGGGCTTGATTGCGAGCGGTTTCACGCTTTCCCATGCAAGAGCTTCCGTCCCGTTCCTTCCATTCTCCTAAATGTATGCAAAGTGGACTGTTTCGGCTCGGTTTCTGCTACTATGCAGCTTGTACCTACAAAATAGTAATGAAAGTACAAAGTAGCCAAATAGGGGCATATAGTGATATAATATCACCTAAATGACATAGAAATGCGTGCAATAAATGAACTAGAAAGTCTATATAAAATACACGCATCACCGATCATGTATGCCATTACATGCACATACCTAAATGAATTGTATGGTGGGAGCATGACAAGCCTAAAACAAAACAATCCACATGAGAGTCATTGGATAGCCTACGAGAATATCCGAAGAGTTCTCGAGGAGAACTAGGGATTCATTCTTGTGTTTGGTAGAGAGAATTGGGATATGTGGTAAAGGTTACACGAATCCAAATTTCCAAACTTATAAGGATTTATCGAAATCCTAGGCATATTTTTGTTATATATAAAAGAAGCGAATAACTGAAAGCATGATTGAAGAGTCAATCATCATAAATTTTACAAATAGAGACCTAGTACATTATGATGAGGATAAGGTGGCATACAAGGATCTAATGGTAGATCCTTACATCTAAATACCTATCAGTTATCGTGATAACGAGTGGGAGCATCTTTCAAGTTAAAGAGCCCAACACTAGATAGAGATCTAGATATGTACGTAGATGAATTCATGTTATTAGGAATAACGTTGGATGGAAGGAAAAAGCAATTCACAAGGTTGGAATAAATGAATATATGGAATATTCACTACCCAAGCCTTTATTGCATTTAATAAGATTGTCATGAATTGTCATGGACGAAATAAACTTTAGATTATATGATATGAAACAATAACATTGTGTTGATTGTTCATATATGATAATCACATTTATCGTTTGAGTTTCATAAACTCGGTTTTGTGCTTTGTTATATCCAATGGATTGTAGAGACAATTTTGGACTCCATTAAAGTGGATTGATTTAACATAGCATTGGCCCCTAGTCACTTATATGAGGTGACATCTAGAAGTGACTAGATTGTGGTACGATTGATGACAAGTTCAAGTGTCATAGGGTCATAAGGGATGACAAATCGCTCACATAGACAGATTGTAAGAGACAATATGTCGGGCAGTGACCGCTTATAGAATTCTGGCAATTCTTGTAGCCTGGTCGTGCCAAGAGCTACTAGTATTCTTTTTTAGTCAATTCTTTGACTAAAGACTGTTCGCCTAAGATGGCACAGTTTCAGAGTGACTTTGATTTATTCTCTACGACCTTCGTAACTGGGGTCAAATGAGCATCTTTTGGGTCATGATGAGCTGTGGCTATTCGAAGGGAATAGTGCGATAGATATTGTCCACCCCTTGTCAGGGTTGTTTTAAATCTCAAGGACACTCGAGGAGGAGTAAGCTGAAAATGCGTGGCCACGCTCGGAAGGTATCTATGGTAGATAATACCGGTCAGACAGTTACTCTCCAGATCGAGGAAACCACTCTTGATATGATCAAACGCAAGTACGACCTGCAAGACACGTTGCATTGAGTGGGAGATAATGTAATAGGACAAGAGAATTGGTGACGCACACTTGTCTCGGACAAGTGGGAGATTGTTGGAGTAAGTGTCCTCAACAATAGTGCGATCACTTAATTAAATCTCAATAATAAGAATACAAAGGGATGATGAATATTATAGTCAACTGGTCAACATAAATCGGTAATGATTGACTCAATTGAGTTTGACTTTACTGTCGTATGACTGTGGTGATCAGTTGATCCCTTGAGGTCACACCTAAAGGACAATCCCCTAATCATGTAAATTAATTAATTGTATAGCGATACAGATTAATTAATCCCTTAAATTGAACCAAGTTTATATTGTAAGTGAGAAATATATCTTATTGTAATATGATTAAATAAGATTCATTTTAGTAACTTAATTGTTATATTACTAAGAATGCATTATGTTTATGAAACATTTGAGATAAGCAAAATTGGTTGATTATAATTACAAATTGTTGTAGATTATATTAACCAAATATGAGATGACCCATTCTATTTACATGTAATTATAAAATATGACTTAAAATGTTAAGTCCAATTATTTGTTATGAAATTGCATTTAAATTGGTTAAATGCACATTTATAAGCAAAAATTACATGTTACATGTCACATGTCACATGTCACATATGTGACAAATGACAAATTGCAAAAATAAAATGGACACCCATTTTAAGTGGGGTGCACCGGTTTTATGTAGTGTACAAGAGGATGATAAGTTTTTGTGTATTAATCTAATTGAGAATTAGATGTAATCATATACTAGACTTATTCTTACACACTACCTATTTGCATTGTTAAGAACAATTGAAAGTGACCACACACCCCACAATTGGGGCATGTGACCGTTGCTAGTAAGAAGAAAAGAGGACAAGTTTCCTCTTATTTATACCACAATCCATCTCATTTTTCACTCATGCAAAATTCTCTACATATCTCTACATTCTTACACTAAAAGAAAGCTTAAGAAGCTTCAAATTTCTAGTGTTCATATTTACTAATAATATTACTAAGTGTAGCAATTAGATTATTAGTTATTTTAAGGGATTTACTATATTTTACTAGTGTAGTATTTTATACAGTGATTATAGGGGTAGTCTTGGGTGCTACTAATTGGAGAGTTTCTAATTTGGAATTTGGAATATCATCCTCATATTCATAGCTCAAGAACAATATTTGAAAGGAGTTCAAATATTGTGCCCATATTACTTCATAATCAATGTAAGAAATTGTTCTTTCCTTATCTTTTGTTATGTATGCATAAGGTTCATATAGTTTAAGAGTAAACTATTAAAAATAAGATATTAGAAATGTCTAATATCGAGTTTAAGAAACTTACAGTTTGAGTGATGGTTGTGGCGGACTTTAGTATTTACTAACCCATTAGGCTTGACAATGTGTAGATACCTCGAATCTACACCTTCCGCCAACCACCCAGTGATGATTGGACCGCATGTTTGGTACAACGGAACGATTTATGACAATTCGTCACTTTATCATGAAGTGATAGCTCAAACAGTTGTGTCAACCCCATGGTCGTCATCTACGTGCTGATATGGTCGTTTTGACAGTAATTAGAGTCATTTTGGAATCTGGGTCAAAAACCGCTTCATTTTCTATAAAACGTCTTAAACACCGAGTCGGAACACGCAAAAGTATTCTGAATATTTTATTAGTATTTCAAATTCTACCTTTTTTTTTATAAAATATATCTCATATCTTTTAAAAGGAAAGCATAGATCTATCGCAATTCACATAAACAAACGCGGAAATCTTTCTTTCAAAGTAGGAAACTGCTTGAGAAACGACGCAGCGGGTCTTGCGCCTCTTCAAAGAGTCGCAATGCCTGATGCGCCTCTTCCCCAACTTTTCTCTCTTTTCGGAATATTTTCCAGATTTCTTTCCTTATTCGAGTTTTTCCATAACTTTTTGGATCTCTCCCTATATAAGGAGAGGTTTGTGCACACTTTTAAGGGACACGACTGTTCCGTTCCTTCTTTCTCTCTCTTTGCATTGTAGACCTTGCTCTAAGCATTTTGACAACTACATGCTTGATTAATCGATCACGTAAGCTCATATCCTTCTGGGTACCTGTCACGTTATTGAATTGACCTACCAATTTGATCAACTCAACAATAATGAATTTTCATCAACTTAATCGATCGTTCCTCTTGCGAGGACAATTTCTTTACATTCGAGTCGAGCTGTCGCTAAATCGATAACTTTAGTTCATTTCTCGTTTCGTTAATATGTAAGTCTGAGGGTGTTTTAATCCCATCTTTTTTATCTTTATTTTAATTAATGTAAGATTCATGCCGGAAGTATGTCAAAACCCTTTTCAAAACCTTTATTATTTTTCATTATTTCTTATAAATCGTCTTTCATTATAATTTCATAAGTTTGCTTTGACTTGGATTCCTAGTAGTCAATATTAGTGGGTTTTAGTCATCTATCAAATTGTGTATTTCGAGGTTAGATCCGTCTATATTTAATCTCTAGATTCGTCTTTGACATAACTAGTATAATTTAATCTGTTAAATCACTTAAATTCGATTTGTAGATCATTAATAAACCGTAAATCACCAACGAACACTAACTGTTTGCGATTCTGGCTTCACAGCCGGAACCCAACTCAAGAACAAATGTACAAAGTGCTGCGCCTCTTCCAGAAGACGCACCTCCTGCTGCGCCTGTTCTGGGCTGGTTTCTGTCTCTGAACTTCCTGGTTCTCTTTGACGTAGTTTAATTAGGTAATTAACTGACTATTGTTCGTCACTGCTAATACGATAGTTTCATTAATTCTTTTCTTTGTTTTAATTAATATTTCAAACATATTTCCGACATATATCCCGTATTCGTTGTAATCAATTGTAATACTCCCTCCTAGTCGGTCATTTCTTCCCTCTTTCCTTATTGGATAAGTCGGGTTTTCTTCCCTCTTTCCATTTTTGGATGTGGGGCTGTGTGTTTTGTGTGGTCTAAATTCATTTGTATGTGGGGTCGTGTGTTTTGTGTGATCCAAATTCATTTCCTTAATTTTTGTGTAAAAGGGAAAGGGGAAGAAATGAGTGACTAGGAGGGAGTATTTCTTTTATAGTTTTATTGATTCATAGTATGATTTAATTACTTGTGCTTCCACATGCCAATCAATCCTAAATCCTACTTTGACATAATTAAATTCTAAACTACATGTACACCGACATAGTCTAAGTTCACATGATAGGATTAAAACGTGGATGTTGCATATCATGCATATAACCGACAACACATCGATAACAGAAGAGTTTCTCTAATCAGTAGTAGAGGCCACCATCGAGGCGGGCGGGATTAGGTGTTCGATCAAAAGAACTTCCTAATACGTACCCTCGCCCCTTACTCCCGATCTCTGTGAATATCCGTGTTCATTGGCATCCATGAGAGTCTTTCTAGACATATAATGCTAAGGGTAGCGAGTTCTTAGTGTTCATGTCATTCCTTTGTGTCTTGACATAACATAAAGTATTCGAACGGTGCCAACTTCCCACAAAAGTTGGTGGCGAGTCCACAAATGCGTGTTTTCACGCTTGTGCCTCATTTCTCCAGCCATGGTACCCCGTGCACCACAATTTTGGAAAGGATCGCGAAACCCGTGTATCACACAATACACTATTTGTTGCACTTGATGCTTGTTAAAGTCGGCTAAGTGTCCCATGCATTTGTTAGAGTTTCCTAAATCATTCATTTGAACTTGCATTTCTCTATTATAATTTGTTAAGTTGTAATTGAAAGTGTGGGAGTGTTCTTAGTCTAGTCTAGTTTTTTACTCGAGGGCGAGTAAGATCTAAGTGTGGGGGAATTTGATGTGACGGTTTTATACCGTATTTACCTACCCAATTCTTAGCTACTTTAGCCTTGATATTGTTGGAGTAAGTGTCCTCCACAATAGTGCATTTATATAATGAAACTCATTTGGAATATACGTGGCATGATTAGTATATTTTGATACTCCACGTCAGTTGATTAAGGTAAATCGGTAACACTCAGCTGACTAGAGTTTGACGTTATTGTCGTATGACGGCGGTGATCAACTGATCCCTTTAGGTCACACCTATAGGATGAGTCTCAAACAGAAAACTAATTATTTGTATACGATACAGTTTAATTAAGTCCCTTACAGATATATTTGATATATGTTTGGTTACGAGAGTTATTTTTTGGGAATTGAGTTATGAACTCATTCCGTTTAAGTTTATTAGTCAATTATATGATAACTGACTGAATAAATTTTACGTCTTATTTTAATACGATTAAATAAGATTTAATTTAGTGATTAATCGTTAATTCATTAAATTAGTTGAGGTTATGCATATATTATGAGGTAGAGGTAATTAGTTAATTATATTTACAAGGAGTTGTATAATAAATTAACTGAACATTGTGGGATCCATTATATTGTGATATAATGGTAAAATATCACTTAAAAGTTAAGTATATATATTTGAGTCATATAATTATTTTATGATCAAATTAACACTTAATTATACTAGATAATTAAGCATATGATTAATAAGTATTTGTGGGACAAATAACAAAAATCAAAATGGACCATTATAGGGCATAATGGACCGGATTTGAGCACATGGAAGAAGCTTGTGTGTTATTCTTTTCTTAACACACAATCAACTATTTGATAGTGACATATCTTCCATACTTTAATCATCATAACCACCCTTACACACTACCATTATGCATGTGATTATTTTGAGCAAAAATAAGGCATATGTTGAGTGATATGGCCGGCCATGTGCTCTTTATTAGAGCATTTTGGTTGTTTATTTTCACTACTTGTTCATTTACTTATTTTTAGCTTATCTCTCTAAGCATAACTTCTCTCTAAACTCTCACATAACTAATATTCATATTATTACTAAATTAGTAATAAAACTTATATTAGTTTCTTCTTATCACTATATTTTCTAGTCTAAATGTGACACCCTCAAATTTGCGGAAAGAAAAAAAATAATTTAACTAGATAAAAGATAAGAATACAATAAAAGGTGTCATAAATAAAAAGGGTTCATACAAAAGGAAAATAATATTATACATAAAAATTATACAAGACGGGAGACATATCTCCCATATAAATACGGAAATAAAAGAGTGTATAATAATATACAATCTAAGAACCGAATATAGGTCCAAGGTAAATACTTCGCTCGCTAGCTCGTAAATGTACCCCAAATATGCATCACCACCTGTTCGACTCCGAGTTCTCCCAGCCACGAAATGTCGAGTTTAATGAAACATGAATAACATAAAAGCAATGTATATGGAAAATACAAAACTTAAACATATATGATATGCTTTTCCTGTTATGAAACAATTAACTAACATATAACCTATCATATGAAAGCTATCATGTGAAACCGATCATAAAATATAACAAGAGGTAGGGAAGCTGGTATGCTAGCTCAGAGGTTACCCTGTAACGTGGCCATGATACACTCAAACCCTAATCAACACGTAATCATGTGAATCAGTTAACAACCGGTAATCCAAACTCTATCAAACCTAGCCGGCTTGCATCTCACCTTCTAGAACTCATAGAATCATACAAACATGAAAGACCAATACGTCTACAAACAGGCATAAGTTCCTAGGACAGTCAATAGTCGATTCTGTAACTCGAGGAGGGCTATCCACAAGGTAGGAAAACATCCTAGTCCTAGATGA
>JAIUZE010024303.1:0-21577 GCA_022085475.1 Heliosperma pusillum | reverse complement strand
CGCTTTATTTTCTATAAACCGTTTTAAAACTCCGAGTCGGAACACTCTAAAATATTCTGATTATTTTATTTTATTTCAAATTCTATCTTTTTAATTCAATTATCTTGTTTTATCTTTTAAAATGGAAGTGTAGATCAACCACAATTCCGTAATAGAAGCGTGGAAATATTCCTTCTTTAGCAGGAAACCTCTAGGGAAATGACGCAGCAGATGATGTGCCTCTTCGAAGGATCGCAGTCCTGCGGCGCCTCTTCCCTAGCCTGTTCTTTCCAAAGTTTGAGTTGTTCCGCGACTCTTCCACAATTTATACAATAAAAGGAGAGATATGTTCTCACTTTTAAGGCACGCGAGTGTTCCGCCCGTCTCTTCTCTCTTTGCATTCTATACCTTCCTGTAAGATATCGACCACTACGTGCTTGATCAGTCAACCACGTAAGCTAATATCCTTCTGAGTACCCGTCACGTTTGCATTTGACTGACCAATTTGACCAACTACACCATAATCAACTTAACTTTCTGCATACATTCGAGTCGAGTTGTCGCTAAAACGTAACTTTAGTTCACATCTCATTTCGTCAACATGTAAGTCTGAGGGTGTAAATCCCATATTTTGTCTTGTATTTTTTATTATTCATTTAATGTCAGATCTATGTTAGAAATAAATCCAAAATCGATTTAAATTCAAAACCTTTTCATAAAACCTTTTTAGTAGTGATCAGACGTCGAGAAGAAACGCAGAAGCATCTGCGCCGTCTGGAAGGAACGCAACATCTGTTGCGCCTCTTCCAGAGGTTGCCTGCTTCTGCTCTTCTTCTTCTTCCATTGGTTTCTTCGTCTTTATTTTCTTTTTTATTTTAATCTTTCATTAAATAGTTATTCTCGTCTTAGATCCATAATAATCAATATTAGTGGGTGATAAGGGTAAAGTCGCGTCTCCTTAATCAAAATAAACCTAATTCACTACTAACTAATAGTCAGTGGTAAGCAAGGTATCGAATCCATAGGGAGGCGATAGTATTCTAATCTTTTAAACTAGGTTTGTCTCTATAGTAACAATTCGGGGTTTTGATTTTGAGTTCTAAACTAAAAGCTATCAACAATAACAATAAATAATAACAATAACAATAACAACTAATAATAATAACAACTAATAATAAGCAATAACAACTAATAATAAAAGGTTAAAAACAATAAGGTTAAAAGTCTAGGGTCTCAGGTTCACAAGGATTATTGTTCGGGGGTAAGAATGTAGTCAACTATCATGCAATAAAGTTATCTAAGGTCACAAGATCGGTCGATTAAATTATGCCCTTTAGATCTACAATTTAACATGCGATCGCTATCATTAAACGAGTTCTATTCAATTATCGTAGCCTATCTTAGTCTTAACCCGGTCGGTGTCAATCCTAATTTGCGAGACTAGTTAATTAATCCTGTCCAGTAATCAAACAACTAGAATTAAAACGACAATCAAACGATAACCATACAATTGCAATTCAATTAATTAATCTACCCCTTCTAACAATCCTAGATCCCCTTTCAACCCTAGAAAAGGATTTAGCTACTCATAACGATATAAACAACAACAATGATAATTAAAGTAAACATTATTAACAACAATGAAAGGATGAACAAAGAATAATTAAAGAATAAGAAGGCAATTAAATTGAATAACGAAGAAAGATTGAAAAATATCGATTACAAGTTGAACTAAAGACAATCGTCTTTGATGAATAAATCCAAAGGCAAAGAAAGCTAAATTAGGTTTTCTAATGTTAAAGCATAAAAAGCATGAAAGACGAGCTTTTCTTTTATAATACAAAAATCTAGTTAATTAGGTTAAAGTTTAGGAAAATATAAAAAGCCGCCGAAAAACTAAGTTGCTCGATCGAGCAAGGGACTTCTGCTCGATCGAGCAGCCATGACCACGACTCGGTCGAGCAAAGGTAGTCTGCTCGATCGAGCAGCCCTTCAAAATGGCTCGTTTCTTGATTTTATTCATTTCTTCTCTTTCTTTCTCGATTTCCGTGCCTAACCTTCTACGATCTGACTCCGCCATGCTTCATATCTACTCAAAAAGCTCCAAATGCATCCAATCTGCATTAAAACATAACAGAAGTGGCAAAATCTATATTCTAGCTAAAATAGCATAGAAACAAGAAAGGAAAGACGGTAAATCAAGTTAAATGCAACTAAGGGAAGCATAAAATATGTGTATAAATAATGATCATCAAACTCCCCCAAACCAATCCTTTGCTTGTCCCTAAGCAAAGCACTCAACATATACAAGGACAAACATACAAATGGTGATTGAAAAACTCAAAGCTAATGTTAATGCACATACAAATCCCAAGCTATCCATATCTATAACAAAGTAATGACCAAGTTGTACCAATAAAACAAATTCAAAGGTACGGGAAAGTAGGAAAGGCAGCTCATATTCCAAGATTTTACATGATACCGTAGTATAGAAAAAAACCAAATATCTTTCAATCTTGCAAGGCTCAATTTGTCTGATTCTCGCGGATTCACTCAAGCACTCATAAGTTTATGTAAGGGTGAGTTTTGTGAAGATAGAAAGAAATAGAAACACTCACTCAACTCATGAAACATGCATGCATTCTAATGTGATAGTAATTTCCCCAACTAATACGCATTCGCTATAAAGTACAAGAATCAAGATAACAAGGGAGGCTAATGGGTGAAGGTATAGAAGTGGATTGTGCCAAGGCACGTATGGAAATGTGGGGCTAAGACCGGTAGTCGCAGCGACACTTACCAAAACAAATCTACAAGACTAGCACAAACCAACCCGACTAGAGAAATTATCTTAAACTTTGACAACGCAAGAGCTATATCGATATTGCTCTCTGAGAAATGCATTAGACTCTAGTAAATTCCCTTTCATTATCCCTTGAACAATTCAATGAAGCAACATATTTTTTTCTTTTTCTTTTTTTTTCTTTTCTTTTTTTCTTTTTTTCCTTTTTTCAATTTTTTTTTTCTTCTTTTGCTTCACAACTTTTCTCAACAAAAGGAATAAATGACACAATTGCCAACACACTTGCAACACTTAATTGATATTCTTTTTCAGAAAACCCGACCCAACCATAGTAGACAAGTAGATAAGAAAAACATGCAACTGCAACTATCCCGATAAGGTAGGCAAATTCTAGGAATGTAGCTATTAGATAGGTTATGAAACAGGCTACAAAGGCTCAAATTGGCTAAACATAAAGAACTCAATAATAAGGGTATAAAATCAAGTCTTTTGGCTATGTGAGGCTTATTTGACCAAAAAGAACCACTTTTCCTCTTGCACTTATCAGACGAACGCGTATAGTATCAAGAAACGAATGTCACACTTATGCAATTTGATGTTACATATTCCACAAGGAGTACCACACTCAAGCCTAAAAACAATGAGACCAGTTTATTGATGTTCCTGGCCTAAGAAGCTCTATAGACCTTAGAATTTTAAGTGGTTTACCAACAAAAATTGCCAAATCTAATTAGCATAAGGTATGTCAAAAATGGTCAAGACTTGTCCTATGAGCTTTGTTTACAAAAGAATAGTAAGTCAAAACAATGTACATGGACAACTTTATTTGGGATTCAAATGCAAAAACAATGCAAATTATCATCATTGTTATTCAACTTCACCAAGACTCGACCTAATAAAATAAAAAACATGTTTTTGGATTTTGTAAATTTTTCAATTTTTATGATTTCGTTTTTTTTTTCTTTGACACAATGGAAATAAACACAAACATAAATAAAGACTAACAAAGGGGAATGGGAGATAACTAAAAGAAAATACAATGAAAGAAAGTACAAGGATAGATAATACCAGCTTTTGTAGACATAGCCTCCCCCAAACCAGCTGCAAAATGGGGGCGTAGTGACCAGCTGTCACTATTGCTCATCATCACCATCCTCACCATCATCATCATCATCATCACCCCTCTAAGCAGCACCAGAAGAAGAGGCCCAAAATGGCTCACCAAAACCACCAACTGGAGCATCCGGTCGGATAGGAGTGTACCATTGACGACCCAGGCAACCATAATCGTGACTAAACTCTTGATAAACTGCTGACGAGTCACCCCATAATTATCAAACACACCACTCTCGTCACGCGGACCTCGGTAGTAGCTCGGCGGAGTCCAACCAGCAGTGGCATTAAGATCAGTCCGCATAAGGTTCTCCCGAAGTCCCCTCATCATCAAGTCATTGTTAATTCCTTGGTGAATCCTAATCTCCCTCTCCAAAGCCGGATCATAAGAATAAGCAGATGGAGGGTAGGGGTACGGAGTCGGTGTGGGTGTAAAGTGTGGAGTAGGGGTGGTGGTGGCCTGAGTAGAAGTAGAAGGAGTAATCCGCCGACGAGGTCGACGGGTCTCGGTCAAGGCAAAAACAATCTCAGGTGGAACCACATAAGAACGAGGGGGAGGGGTAGGTCCAGTCTCAGGAACATGAGTGGGCAACCGCTCCGTAGAAGGTAGATGGTTATCCCTGTCGGGAAGAGCTATCCACTGGGACCCCCGTACTCGCCACTGAAATTGAGCGTTACCTAACGCATTAATCCAGCAAAGTGTGTGGCGCCAGTACTCCTCGTCTACTCTAGGGGCATGAATTGGGGTCATTGGTGTGTATCTACGGTCTCCCCCAAACCCAGTAAGTCGCCTAGCCAACCTAGTGATTAAGGCACCACAATCTAAAGAATGTTGGGTGGGGGAATTGACTCTCCAGAAAGCGTAGCACACCAAACCAGCCGGGTGGAAATAAAAATCATTCTCATGCTTGGGGTTGAGGGTAGATGGAAGTAGTAAAACCTCATGAGAATTTAATTTACTGAGGTCCTTCCTAGCAAACAAAAGGAGGCTAAAGAAACGCAAAAACAACCTTAGACAAGGATGTTGCACATCATTGGCCGCCATAGCATTAACACGCGCATCAGGAAGACCAGTAAAAAGAGTAAAATAATCAACGGCCTGAAAGCCAGAGGGAATAGCAACAAAAGCATCATCGTCACCAAGAGAAAGATCCAAATGGTTAGCTAATTCAGCATACGACAACACAAAATCCCTATTGAGCAATCGAAAAGACACACGTTTATTTGCCTCGTCCCAATCATAGGAACTGAAAAATTCAAGGGTCAGTGGTCGATACGAAAGTTCATTGAGGGAATATAACCCATCAAACCCGATTCGGTCAAACATATCAAATATAGCATTACCAAAACCGAGGGCACGGAGAACGATGGGACACACACAACGAGTAGGTTCCATAGGACGACCCATAAGCATAGCAAAGCGGTCATGTTGTTCCTATGTGCTGAAGACGATCCAAGGGTAAGTGGGATTACTAGGAATCGCTTCTACTTCGGGTTGTCGAACGAGACAGGGTTCTCTACGACGCTTGCTAGTTCCTACTTGTCTAGACATTATGAATTGAAGTAAATAAACCACACAAACTCTACAATATGCTCAAAAAGACGGATAATCAAACCCTAATTCGAAAAATAATCAAATTTGAGTCTAAAACGCAAGAAAGACGGAGCAATTAGCAATGTAATAGGGATTAATTACTAAAGAACAAAGCAAGAAATCAACAAACAATGAATTAGAAGCACAAAATTGAAGAAATAAGAAGCAAACCCTAAATCACGTTTTGGGCAAAATAAGGGAGCAAACACACCAATTTCTCCACAAATTACACTTAAAACAGGTAGAATGATGATTATTGATGCTAGGATGATGACTAATTGATGATTGGAAGGTGTTTAAAGGAGTGTTATGAGAGAATAAGGGTGAGGGAGAGAAACAAATTGACGAAATAAGAAAGAACAATGGAAGAAAATTGGGGAAAACAGACATTTGAAGTCGCGGATCAGGTCGGAACGGTCGACTCGATCGAGCAGGTCAGGTCCGCTCGATCGAGCAACCTAATATTTCCAGTTTTTGAACCTTACGGGATTGGCTGATAAATTTGATGCATGTATAACTCGATCGAGCAGGTGAGTCTGCTAGATCGTGCAACCTTGTAATATCAAGTTTTCCTCCTTTTCTTGTTGTGTTCGTTCTTTCTTTTTGTTCGCAAGGCGACTTCCAATTTTATTAGCTGCAACCACTCGATAAAATTGTTAGATCGCTCCCTCACCGCACTCAATAAAGCTCAACTATATTAGCTATCCAAACTAAATCTAATTTAACTATAACATTAATAATTAAGCTAATTGAAATAAAATTTACAAACGAAGTACAAGTAAATGTCGGGTTGCCTCCCGGTTAGCGCTGGTTTATAGCGGTCCCGCACGACCGTGTTACCTCAAAGTCATGGTGATTTAGCAAGAGTGAAAAGGTCGACCGCCTCTATCAGTCCAATAAATGCTCCATCATAATAGATCTTCAAGCGTTGACCATTGACTTTGAAAACTTCACCCTTGTCGGTTTGTAGCGTAACCGACCCAAACTTTTTCACCTCGGTAACTGTGAATGGTCCTGACCATCTGGACTTGAGTTTACCTGGAAACAAACGCAAATGGGAGTTAAATAATAATACTTTATCACCAATTTAAAATTCCCGCTCCAGCATATGCTTGTCATGCCATTTCTTTGTCTTCTCCTTGTAAACTCGAGCACTATCATAGGCATGCAATCAAAACTCATCGAGCTCGTTCAATTGCATAAGTCGTTTCTCACCCGCCAGTGAGGGATCCATATTAAGCTCTTTAATGGCTCACATAGCCTTATACTCAAGTTCAACCGGTAGATGGCTGATAAGAGATATTTTGTACTGATTTATCCCCCGTTTTAGCTCGATTTCTATACGATTTATGGACTTTGTTAAGTGATTAACGAGCTAATATTGCTATTCTAGTTGTTTTGCGTGTTTTGTCTCGTTTTATAGGAAATGAAGCGGTTTTGCTATATTTTCCTACTTTATGGAGCAAAGACACTAGAGTACGAGTTTATGAGGAACCGATGATAGTCATTTCACGATTTGATTACGATTCCGCTACATCCTTCCTCAAGTGGATTTATCTTGGACTTTGGCTTTGAACTTCAAAAGGAAACATTAACCCAAGTCAAAGGAAGACTACCCCATGCCCAATTACGTATTGCATTGACCAAGACCAAGGCATAGGATTCCGTGCCCAAGGATGAAATTGGAAGAGACGGAAAAGTCCATCTTGCACACTTACCCGATCGGATTTCCACTTACCCGATCGGGTATGTTTGCTTTTGAGACGTTTCTTGGCTCTTCTTCTACCAAGCTTAAATGAGTGATTAAATGCTTTGTCTAGGGGATGAATCTGGACACATTTGACCAACCTCTCTTTAATGCAAGCCTTAATGGAGTGCTTTATTAAGTTGTCTAGGGGATGAATCTGGACACATTTGTGCAACCTCTCAACCCTATAAATAGCCTAGCCTCCACACACACATCTCACACAACAATCTTCTTCTCATACTTCTCTTCTCTTCTTACATTTCTCCTTAAATTAGAAAGAGGAGGAACTAGCCTCCGTTCTCTCATTTTCTTCTTCTTTAGTCTTTAGTTCTTAGTTTATTTTTGTCCTTTCTACATCAAAACTTTAGCTTAGATCAATAAGAATTTCATCTTTGTAATCTACTTTGTTGGGTACAAGTGTTGTAATTCAAGGAACGATTATTTTATGCAAGGGATTTCTATTATTGTTATCACTTTCGTTGTTGATCGTCACCTAGGTATTCCTATTTTATCTCTTGTTTAATGTCTTTATGTTTTCTATTTTGATTGTTATTTTCTTTACATATTATCTTAGATTCATTTTCATGTTGTTATAATCGTCATTTCATTTCCTATGTTGTCAATTAGCGTCGTTATTATCGCCATATAAAGAGTCAAAATCAAATAAACATGTATATCCTAGTTTTTGTTATTAATATCATCTTAGATTTAAACATTATCATGAGTAAGTAGTCACCTTTCTAGGGTGTAGGGTAGCCATGTTAGATTTATTAAAAGATGATAATTGGATAAAAGAAATTGTGCTTCTAAAACATTGTGTCTATGCATGTTTGGACTATAACGATAGTTGACGATTTCTGGCCGGAAATCATCGACTAAAATGGAATTCTTTTCCAAGGTAGAGATACGAGAATTGAATAGTCAAAGCATGACATGGTGGATTAAGACCTAGTAAATCGCCTAAAAGCCTGCTAGACCATCTGATCTACGATTGTAATGAACACATCATTCTTACGAACTCACAATGAATTATTTGCATGTTCCAAATCCAATTTCATCAATATGCCAATCTACATGTGTGAACCTACTTCCCTAGATGCTTTTCATCACTTGCTTTATTGTTTTCACTTGTTTTTATTTTGTTTTATATATGCTTTATATTAGTTTAGATATCAAAATCCCAAAACCCAGATTTTCGATAGATAAAACTCAATTGCGAGACACTTCACATTCTATAGGAAACACCATCTCCCTGAGGATCGACCCCTACTTCCCTAATTACATTAATTTGTTATTAGCCTAGTCTGGATAATTTATCTTTGTATCGGGCTCGCGACAAGCACGATCAATGGCACGCCTTGCCATAGACTAACCGGTATGGAGAAGCACCGATTAGAGTCTTAAAAGAAGTTCTATAAGCCCATAAGGTGTCATCGAGCTTACGACTCCAATCCTTCTTGGATTTACTCACAACTTTCTCAAGGATAGACTTGATCTCCCTATTAGAAACCTCCACCTGACCACTTGTCTGCGGATGATAACTTAACCCCCGACGATGTGTAACGCCATATTTCTTCAATAAAGAGTTAAGATGACGTTCATTGAAATGCTTTCCTCCATCGCTAATGAGAGCACGAGGAACCCCAAATCGTGGGAAAATGATCTTCTGAAACAGTTTAACAACTGCTTTGGCATCGCAAGTGGGAGTGGCAATGGCTTCTAACCATTTGGAGACATAGTCTACGGCTACTAGAATATAGTGATTACCATGGGAAGATGGGAATGGCCCTTGGTAGTCAATACCCCAAACATCGAATATTTCAACTTCCAAAATACCCCTTTGAGGCATCTCATGCCTTTTCGAAATGTTACCCGTCCTTTGACATGCGTCACAAGAACTGACAAATGTGGTAGCATCCTTGAGAATAGTCGGCCAATAAAAACCCGACTGCATAACCTTAGCAAACGTCCTTGAGGCACCATGATGACCGCCATATGAAAAAGAGTGACAATGAGAGAGGATGGCATGTACCTCACCCTCTGGAATACATCGTCGATAAATGCCGTTGGCACATTCCCGGAATAGATAAAGATCATTGACCGGACCTGTCGCAAGCCCGATACAAAGATAAATTACCCAGACTAGGCTAATAACAAATTAATGTAATTAGGGAAGTAGGGTCGATCCTTAGGGAGATAGTGTTTCCTATAGAATGTGAAATGTCTCGCAATTGGGTTTTATCTAACGAGTTTCTGGGTTTTGAGATTTTGAATTCTAAACAAATAAAAAGCATAAAAACAAAATAAAAGCAAATCAAATGAAAACAATGAAGTAAATGATGAATTAAAAATGATAGAAAGAATCTAGGGAAGTAGGTTCACACATGTAGATTAATATATTGATGAAATTGGATTTGGAACATGCAAATAATTCATTGTGAGTTCGTAAGAATGACGTGTTCATTACAATCATAGATCAGATGGTCTAGCAGGCTTTTAGGCAATTTACTAGGTCTTAATCCACCATGTCATGCTTTTTCTATTCAATTCACGTATCTCTACCTTGGAAAAGAATTTCATTCTAGTCAATGATTATGATCATAAATCGTCAACTATCGTTATAGCCCAAACATGCATAGACACTATGTTTTAAAAGCATAATTTCTTTTATCCAATTATCATCTTTTAATCAATATAACATGGCTACCCTACACCCTAGAAAGGTGACTACTCACTCATGTTGATGGTTGAATCTAAGATGATATCAACAATGAAAACTAGGATAAACATGTTTTAAGAGTCTTTATATGGCGATAATAACGATGCTAAAATGACAATCTAATGAAACGAAATGACAATTATAACGATACTAAATGAATCTAAGATAACATAGATAGAAAATAACAATCAAATAGAAAACATAAAGACATTAAACAAGAGATAAAATAGAAATACCTAGCTGACGATCAACAACGAAAGTGATAACAATAATAGAAATCCCTTGCATAGAATAATCGTTCCTTGAATTACAACGCTTCAACCCAACAAAGTAGATTACAAAGATTGAAACTCTTATTAATCTAAGCTAAGGTTTTGATGTAGAAAAGACAGAAATAAACTAAGAACTAAAGATGAAAAAGAAGGAGAAAATGATCTAGACAAGAGAAGAGAGGTTAGGCTCTCTCCTCTTAATCTAGGTTTCTAATCTAAAGAGAATTGTAAGAAGAAAAGAGAAGTGAAGTATGAAGAGATGTGTTGAGAAGAGTGGCTGGAGCATCCTTTATATAGCATTAGGGTTTCGTGGGGAAGGGGTCGAGCATTGAACATATAGGACAAAAGGAGGAAGTTGAAGCAATTTGCTCGAAGCAGCAGCGATACCCGATCGGGTACATCACTTACCCGATCGGGTAAGTTGCATTCTAGAAGCTTTGACTCTCGTTTCATCTCCCTTTGCTTATGACTTGATTTCCATCATCCCCTTTGACCTCTTGAGTCGGGTTTGTTGATAGGGTTTGATGTAAAGCGATGAATTCTTTGCCTAACTGATTGATATTCCGACAACTGTGACATCGTCTTTACTTCTTCTTTCTTTTGAATCGGTGAACCTTCTTGAAATGCCTTCGACATGGTCAAGCTTGCTTCTTCAAATCGTCGGGTTCTAGGCAAATGCTCGGGAATATAGAAAAAGAGCGTTGAAACGTTACTTTCCCTACAAAACAAGTTAGAACATAGGAATTCGCCTAGAAGACGTTATTAGCTCATAAAATGGCTTAACAAAGCACAAATGACATACAAAACCGAGCTAAATTGGGGGTTAAAATCATACAAATATTCACTTATCAAATTCCCCCAACCTAAACCTTTGCTTGTCCTCAAGCAAACATAACAAACAATACCAGGACAAGGGTTGCAAGCATTGGCTACTACACCATCAGGAAACAAATCTCAACTTAAAGCTTTGAAAACATAATGAATCATAACCCAAAAACAACCTGGGCAAGAATGATACATAAACATGGCTGAGATTTACATAACGGCGTAGCACAAAGAATTTCACTATAGATTTTCGGCTCTTGCATGATCTTTTGACAAATGGACTCTCACGGCACGCTCGAACACTCAATGTATGTAAAAGGTGATTTCTTTATGTGTAAATGTTTTTGAGACACTCACCTATCTACGACTTATGAAAATGTGTCCGCATTCTAATATGGTAAACAATTCAAATCACAAGTCAAATATCACAATGCACACAAAAAAGATGCCGGAAGAATAGGAAGAAGGCTTTGGGAAATGGGTGAAAGGTGGACAAACAGTTATGGTCATGTGAAGGTTCGAATGAGCTAGCAACTGACCAATGATAAATGAATACTCAATCCAAATTTCCGATCAATTCCCAAAAGACGAATAACGAAGCCAGAAGGAACGGATTGACTTATTACACATGAAACACAAGAGTGAACTCCTTCTAAACATTGAATTGACATTTTGAGGAGATACTCACAACTTCTTCTATTTCTTTTTCTTTCTTTTTCAATTTCTTTTCTTTTTTTTTTTCTTTTTCTATTTCACTTTTTTTTCTTTTCTTTTCTGAACATAACATTGCTTCTTGAACATTTTGGTTCTTCCAAATTCACTTTGACAAATAAGAACAAATCTTCTCAAAAGAGCACCCATACACCATAGTTTAGCGACTAGCTCAAAAGGTAGGCAGTTTTTATGTGTAGCTATTCTTTTGTGAAGCATTTGTATGAAGAGGCTAATTTGAGGTGTAATTCAAAGTGAAAAAGGCTTCAAAACTTAGTGAATCATGAATGCAATGCTTATAGGAATGAAATGAGAACCATACTTATGCGTTTTGACATGACACACATCTCAAGGAGAACTACACACACCTAGATGAGACTGGGTATAGATGTACCAGACTAAGGAGGTTCTACCTTACAATATATGTAACTTGCCAAGTGTCAAGATCAAGCGTACTCATCTATAGATTAATTCCATGCCTACTGTGTACAAGACTTCCCCATGTATGCACAATTCAATGAATATTGAATCATTATCTTTTGAAAGCTCTAAGTTTGGGAAATGTAACATGATAGCATAGTAAACAAGCAAGCAAAGCATGAAAAGCATTCAATTATGTTCAGAAATTTTTAAATTTTCTCAAAAATCTTCTCTTTCTTTTATTCAAAATTTGAAAAATGATCAACTAAAATGCAAAATGGGAAAATGCAATCCCTCCCCCAAGCTAAACATCACATTGTCCTCAATGTGAGCACAAAGACAAAATATGCAATGAGATGCTTAATGGGGAAAAGGAAAAATGAAAGAAGAGTGAAGCTTACTAGTCAGCGCGGACTCCCCCAAGCTAGTCTTTTGGACTTGACAAGGAAGGTCTTTATAGATTCTTCAAAAACTCTTTCATCTGCAAAATAAATCCTAACAATGAAAAAGGGAATACAAAAATAAAAATGCAAAAAGAAAAGGAACACGGGTTGCCTCCCGAGAAGCGCAATTTAAAAGTCTTGCTAGACTCCATTTCTTTCTTTGATCATCCTTTATCTTTAAGCTCACTATCATCCAAGCTCATCATCATAGCGTTCTTTACATTCTCCATCCATGCCAAGCTTTTCCGGGAATAGCCCCTTCTAGCAGTTTTAGCAGTAGTGCTTTTAGTATGCTCACCTGCAAGAGAATTAACACTAACATATGCCTCCAATGGATCCGTTAGTAAGGATCGAGACATAGAAGAAACAATAGAAGATTCATCAACATTAAGCACATAACATGAGTCTTCTAACACAGGACTCCTAACGGTGGAATTTTTACTAAAGGTCACCTTGTCATCTCCTATCTCTAATGTCAACTTCCCATTCTTGACATCAAAAACTGCACCAGGGGTGTGCAAAAAGGGTCTTCCCAAATGATTGGGATTTGAAAGTCTTCGGCCATGTCAAGTACTAGAAAGTCAACGGGAATGAAAAACTTCCCAACTTTGACGGGCACATCTTCTAAAACACCCATAGGTTGTTTTAGAGAACGGCCCGCCATTTGCAAAGTAATATTAGTGCATTTCAAAGCACCCATGTTAAGTTTTTCAAACATAGAAAAGGGCATGACACTTACTTTAGCACCTAGGTCGCAAATGGCCTTATCAATGGTATACATGCCTATAGTGCAAGGGATGGAGTAACTACCATGGTCCTTAACTTTTGGTGGAGACTTATTTTGCAAGAGTCCACTACACTCTTCAGTGAAAGCTACGGTCTTCATTTCATTGAAGGATCTCTTGTTTTTGAGGACTTCCTTCATAAACTTGGAATAAGAAGGAACTTGGGAAAGCAATTCAATGAAAGGGATTGTTACATTTAAATTCTTGACGACGACAAGGAACTTACCATACTTTGCCTCCTCCTTGTGCTTGGCTAATCTTTGGGGAAATGGGACTTTGATCTCAATAGAAATCTCGGGCTCTTTGCTCTTTGACATGGGCACCTCAGCTTCAACATCAACAACCACGGGCTCATCATAATGCTGACAACTTTTTGAGGAAATGGCATTTACAGTTTCGTGAGGTTGGAAACATTGTGAAGGCAGCTGCCCTTGCTTTTGGTGGGTATTAGAATAGGCATATTGGGAAATTTTAGCTTCCAACAATTTGATGGCGGCATCCTTAGCTTGATCGCTCTCTTTGAATTGAACTATTATGGTGTCTTGCCTTTGAGCCAATTGCAGCATCATGGCTTCAACTTTACTTACACCATTGTCACTCTGTTGAAATGTAGAGGATTGGAATTGTTCTAGCTTTTGTGTGAGAAGGGCTACTTGAGCTTGTAAAAGTGTCAAAGTGGGGTCCTCTTGCTTAGATTTCAATGGTATGGAGCGGGAATTTCTATATTGAGAATCGTGAATTGCCATGGATTCAATGGTAGTGTGAGCAATTTCAACATTAATTTGATCAAATCTTCCATTGTTAGCAGAATCCAGGATACGACGGGACTCTATATAACACCCATTATAGAATGTGATGAGGACACTCCCTTTGCAAGTCCTTGTACCTCTCCCAGGCTTCATATAGGCTCTCATCATCCCCTTGTCGAAAACCAATGATTTGACTTCTCAACAAAGCGGTCTTTTCGGGAGGAAAGTACTTTTGGTAGATGGCGGGAGCTAAACTCTCCCAATCGGTGATACCTAATGTAACCTTATCAAGGCTATGTATCCACAACTTTGCCTTACCCCTTAAAGAGAATGAGAAGAGCATCTCTCTAATTTGCCCTTGGGTGACTCCAGTTTGTCTATAGTGGAGCAATAGTCACAGAAGTTTTGGATGTGAAGGTTGGGATCTTCTGTGGCATTGCCACTAAATTGGCTTCTTTCTATAAGGTTAATGAAGGCAGGTTTGATTTCAAAGTTTTGGGCTGTGATTTGGGGTGTAGCAATACCCCTTGGAAGTGTTTCTGCGGTGGATTTGGAATGGTCTGAAAGTCTAACCATTTTCTTTTGTGAAGATGAAGATGGAGTGTTGTTTGAAATTTGATTGGTTTTTGTGAATGGATATGAGAATGGATCTTCTTCTCCTTCAAGATTAGATAAAATATCCGAGTATTCCTCACGAATATGGTCTAAACTTGAAGTATCAGAAGCTTTTGAGATTTCTTTGAATAGCTTTTTTCTCCTACGCAGAGTCCTTTCTAGATCGGGGTCTAAAAAGATAGCGGTCCCTAGTCTAGAAGATTTGGGCATAAGATTGAAAAGCTAAGATGAAAAATCAAGAGAGGTCTAAAGGAATTTGGGTTCCTAAAGACTAGATAAAACTAATTGCGATAAAAATCACAAGAAAAAGGAAAACTAAACCGTGCTCCCCGGCAACGGCGCCAAAATTTGACCGGACCTGTCGCAAGCCCGATACAAAGATAAATTACCCAGACTAGACTAATAACAAATTAATGTAATTTGGGAAGTAGGGGTCGATCCTCAGGGAGATGGTGTTTCCTACAGAATGTGAAATGTCTCGCAATTGGGTTTATCTATCGAGTTTCTGGGTTTTGAGATTTTGAATTCTAAACTAATAAAAAGCATAAAAACAAAATAAAAGCAAATCAAATGAAAACAATGAAGCAAATGATGAATTAACAATGATAGAAAGAATCTAGGGAAGTAGGTTCACACATGTAGATTAATATATTGATGAAATTGGATTTGGAACATGCAAATAATTCGTTGTGAGTTCGTAAGAATGATGTGTTCATTACAATCATAGATCAGATGGTCTAGCAGGCGTTTAGGCAATTTACTAGGTCTTAATCCACCATGTCATGCTTTGTCTTTTCAATTCACGTATCTCTACCTTGGAAAAGAATTCCATTCTAGTCAATGATTATGATCAGAAATCGTCAACTATCGTTATCGTCCAAACATGCATAGACACTATGTTTTAAAAAGCACAATTTATTTTATCCAATTATCATCTTTAAATCAATCTAACATGGCTACCCTACACCCTAGAAAGTTGACTACTCACTCATGGTGATGGTTGAATCTAAGATGATATCAACAATGAAAACTAGGATAGACATGTTTTAAGACTCTTTATATGGCGATAATAACGACGCTAAAATGATAATCTAATGAAACGAAATGACAATTATAACGATACTAAATGAATCTAAGATAACTGATCGTGCTTGTCGCGAGCCCGATACAAAGATAAATTACCCAGACTGGGCTAATAACAAATTAATGTAATTAGGGAAGTAGGGGTCGATCCTCAGAGAGATGGTGTTTCCTATAGGATGTGAAATGTCTCGCAATTGGGTTTTATCTAACGAAAATCTGGGTTTTGGGATTTTGATATCTAAACTAATATAAAGCATAAATGAAAACAATAAAGCAAGTGATGAAAAGCATCTAGGGAAGTAGGTTCACACATGTAGATTGACATATTGATGAAATTGGATTTGGAACATGCAAATAATTCATTGTGAGTTCGTAAGAATGATGGGTTCATTACAATCATAGATCAGATGGTCTAGCAGGCTTTTAGGCAATTTACTAGGTCGTAATCCACCATTTCATGCTTTGTCTATTCAATTCACGTATCTCTACCTTGGAAAAGAATTCCATTCTAGTCAATGATTATGATCAGAAATCGTCAACTATCGTTATAGTCTAAACATGCATAGACACTATGTTTTAAAAGCACAATTTCTTTTATCCAATAATCATCTTTTAATCAATCTAACATGGCTACCCTACACCCAAGAAAGATGACTACTTACTCATGATAAAGTTTAAATCTAAGATGATATCAACAATGAAAACTAGGATTGACATGTTTATTTGACTCTTTGTATGGCGATAATAACGACGCTAATTGTTAATCTAGGAAATGAAATGACGATTATAACAACATGAAAACGAATCTAAGACAATATGTATGGAAAATAACAATCAAATGGAAAAAAATATAGGACATTAAACAAGGGATAAAACAGAAATACCTATATGACGATCAATGACGATAATGATAACAATAATAGAAAATCCTTGCACATAATAAACGATCCACCAATTACAACGCTTGAACCACACAAAGGAGATTACAAGGATGAAATTCTTATTAATCTAAGCTAATGTTTTGATATGAAAAGGACAGAAATAAACTAAGAACTAAAGACTAAAGAAGAAGAAAATGAGAGAAGAGAGACTAGTTCTCCCTTCCTCCTAATCTAAAGAGGAAATGTAAGAAGAGAAGAAAGGATAATAATAGGATGTAGAGATGTAAGATGGATGATTTGAGAAGAGGGGATGGAGCATCTATATATAGCATTAGGGTTTCGTGGAGAAGAGGTCGAGCATTAAACACATAGGACAAAAAATAGGAAGTTGCAGCCGTTTTCTCGAAGCAGCACACTTACCCGATCGGGTACACCACTTACCCGATCGGGTAAATTGTATTCCAGGTCCTTTGAGTGTCGTTTCATCTTCCTTTGCTTTGACTTGACTTCCATCATCCCCCTTGACCTCTTGAGTCGGGTTTGTTGATAGGGTTTGATGTAAAAGCGATAAATTATTCGCCTAACTGCTTGATCTTCCGACAACTACGAAACTGTCTTTACTTCTTCTCTCTTTTGAATTAGTGAACCTTCTTGAAATGCCTTTCACATGGTCAAGCTTGCTTCTTCAAATCGTCGGGTTCTAGGCAAATGCTCGGAAATATAGAAAAAGGGCGTAAAAACGTCACTTTCCCTACAAAACATGTTAGAACATAGGAATTCGCCTAGAAGACGATATTAGCTCATAAAGTGGCTTAACAAAGCACAAATGACATACAAAACCGAGCTAAATCGGGGGTTAAAATCATACAAATATTCACTTATCAAACTCCCCCAAGCTAAACCTTTGCTTGTCCTCAAGCAAACATAACAAACAATACCAGGACAAGGGTTGCAAGCATTGGCTACTACACAATCAAGAAACAAATCTCAACGTAAAACTTTTGAAACATAATGAATCATAACCCAAAATCAACGTGGGCAAGAATGATACATAAACATGGCTGAGATTTACATAACGACGTAGCACAAAGAATTTCACTATAGATTTTCGGCTCTTGCATGATCTTTTGACAAAAAGACTCTCACGGTACACTCGAACGCTCAATGTAAGTAAAAGGTGATTTCTTTATGTGTAAATGTTTTTGAGACACTCACCTATCTACGACTCATGAAAATGTGTCCGCAGTCTAATATGGTAAACAATTCAAATTACAAGTCAAAGATCACAATGCACGTAGAAAAAAAAACCGGAAAATATGAAGAAGGCTTTGGGAAATGGGTGAAAGGTGGACAAACAGTTATGGTCATGTGAAGGTTAGAATGAGCTAGCAACTGACCATTGATAAATAAATACTCAATCCAAACTTTCGATCAATTCCCAAAAGACGAATAACGAAGCCATAATGAACGGATTGGCTTATTACACACGAAACACAAGAGTGAACTCCTTCTATTGATTTGACATTTTGAGGAGATACTCGCAACTTCTTCTTTTATTTCTTTTTTCCTTTTTGTTTTTTTTTCTTTTTCTTTTTTTCTTTTTTCTCTTTCATTTTTTTTTTCTGAACATCACTTCTTGAATATTTTCGTTCTCCAAACTCACTTTTGTCATTAAGGACAAATCTTCTCAAAAGAGCACCCATACACCATAGTCTAGCTACTAGCTCAAAAGGTAGGCGGTTTTTATATGTAGCTATTATTTTGTGAAGCATTTGTATGAAGAGGCTAATTTGAGGTGTATTTCAAAGTGAAAAAGGCATCAAATCTTAGCGAATCATGAATGCAATGCTTATAGAAATGAAATGAGAACCATACTTATGCGTTTTGACATGACACATATCACAAGGAGAACTACACACACATAAATGAGACTGGTATAGATGTACCAGTCTAAGGAGGTTCTACCTTACAATATATGTAGTTTGCCAAATGTCAAGATCAAGCGTACTCATCTATAGACTCATTCCATGCCTACTGTGTACAAGACTTCCCCACGTATGCACAATTCAATGAATATTGAATCATTATCTTTTGAAAGCTCTAAGTTTGGGAAATGTAACATGACAACGTAGTAAACAAGCAAGCAAAGCATGAAAAGCATTCAATTATGTTCAGAAATTTTTAAATTTTCTCAAAAAATTTCTCTTTCTTCTATTCAAAATTTGAAAAATGATCAACTAAAATGCAAAATGGGAAAATGCAATCCCTCCCCCAAGCTAAACATCACATTGTCCTCAATGTGAGCACAAAGACAAAATATGCAATGAGATGCTTAATGGGGAAAAGGAAAAATGAAAGAAGAGTGAAGCTTACTAGTCAGCGCGGACTCCCCAAGCTAGTCTTTTGGACTTGACAAGGAAGGTCTTTATAGATTTTCTTCAAAAACTCTTTCATCTGCAAAATAAATCCTAACAATGAAAAAGGGAAATAAAAAAAATAAAAATGCAAAAAGAAAAGGAACACGGGTTGCCTCCCGAGAAGCCTTGCTAGAAGCGCAATTTAAAAGTCTTGCTAGAGAAACTTTTCCGGGAATAGCCCTTTCTAGCACTTTTAGCAGTAGTGCTTTTAGTATGCTCACCTGCAAGAGAATCAACACTAACATGTGCCTCCAACGGATCCGTCAGTAAGGATCGAGGCATAGAAGAAAAAATAGAAGAGTCATCAACATCAAGCACATAACAGGCGTCTTCTAACACGGGACTCCTTACAGTGGAAGTTTTACTAAAGGTCACCTTGTCATCTCCTACCTCCAATGTCAACTTCCCATTCTTGACATCGAAAACTACACCAGTGGTGTGCAAAAAGGGTCTTCCCAAAATGATTGGGATTTTAGAGTCCTCGGCCATATCAAGTACTAGAAAGTCAACGGGGATGAAAAACTTACCAACTTTGACGGGCGCATCTTCTAAAACACCCATAGGTTGTTTTAGTGAACGGTCCGCCATTTGCAAAGTAATATTAGTGCATTTCAAAGCACCCATGTTAAGTTTTTTAAACATAGAAAAGGGCATGACACTTACACTAGCACCTAGGTCGCAAAGGGCCTTATCAATGGTATACGTGGCTATAGTGCAAGGGATGGAGTAACTACCAGGGTCCTTAAGTTTTGGTGGAGACTTATTTTGCAAGAGTGCACTACACTCTTCAGTGAAAGCTACGGTCTTCATCTCATTGAAGGATCGCTTCTTTTTGAGGACTTCCTTCATAAACTTGGAATAAGAGGGAACTTGGAAAAGCAATTCAATGAAAGGGACTATTACCTTTAAGTTCTTGACGACGTCAAGGAACTAACCATACTTTGCCTCCTCTTTGTGCTTGGCTAATCTTTGGGGAAATGGGACTTTGATCTCAATAGGGATCTCGGGATCTTTCCCTTTTGACATGGGCACCTCATCTTCAACATCAACAACCACGGGTTCATCATTAGCCTTACCACTTCTAGAGGAAATGGCATTTACAGTTTTGTGAGGTTGGTAACATTGTGAAGGCAGCTGTCCTTGGTTTTGATGAGTATTAGAAGAGGCATATTGGGAAATTTTGGCTTCCAACAATTTGATGGCGGCGTCCTTAGCTTGATCGCTCTCTTGGAATTGAGCTATCATGGCGTCTTGCCTTTGAGCTAATTGCAGCATCATGGCTTCAAGTTTACTTACACCATTGTCACTCTGTTGAAATGTAGAGGATTTGATTTGTTCTAGCTTTTGTGTGAGAAGGGCTACTTGAGCTTGGAAAAGTGTCAAAGCGAGTTCCTCTTGCTTAGATTTCAATGGTATGGAGCGGGAATTTCTATATTGAGAATCGTGAATTGCCATGGATTCAATGTTAGTGTGAGCAATCTCAACATTGATTTGATCAAATCTTTCATTGTTAGCAGAATCCAGGATACGACGGGACTCTATATAACACCCATTATAGAATGTGATGGCAAGGAGCCATGGATCTATCCCATGATGAGGACATTCTCTTTGTAAGTCCTTGTACCTCTCCCAAGCTTCATATAGGCTTTCATCAACCCCTTGTTGGAAACCAGTGATTTGACTTCTCAACAAAGCGGTCTTTTCTGGGGGAAAGTACTTTTCGTAGAAGGCAAGAGCTAAACTCTCCCAATTGGTGATACCTAATGTAACCTTATCAAGGCTATGTATCCACAACTTTGCCTTACCCCTCAAAGAAAATGAGAAGAGCATCTCTCTAATTTGCCCTTGGGTGACTCCAGTTTGTCTAATAGTGGAGCAATAGTCACAGAAGTTTTGGATGTGAAGGTTGGGATCTTTTGTGGCATTGCCACTAAATTGGTTTCTTTCTATAAGGTTAATGAAGGCAGGTTTGATTTCAAAGTTTTGGGCTTTGATTTGGGGTGTAGCAATACCCCTTGGAAGTGTTTCTGAGGTGGGTTTGAAATGGTCTGAAAGTCGAACCATTTTTGTGAAGATGAAGATGGAATGTTGGTTGAAAGTTGATTGGTTTTTGGAAATGGAGATGAAAATGGATCTTCTTCTCATTCGAGGTTAGATAGAATATCCGAGTATTTCTCACGAATACAATCTAAACTTAAAGTATCAGAAGCTTTTGAGATTTCGTTGAATAGCTTTCGTCTCCTATGCAGAGTTCTTTCTAGATCGGTGTCTAAAGAGATAAGGGTCCCTAGTCTAGAAGATCTGGGCATAAGATTGAAAAGCTAAGATGAAAAATCAAGAGAGGTCTAAAGGAATTTGGGTTCCTAAAGACTAGATAAAACTAATTGCTATAAAAATCACAAGAAAAAGGAAAACTAAACC
>JAIUZE010024301.1:0-16535 GCA_022085475.1 Heliosperma pusillum | reverse complement strand
TGGCTTGTCCATCTCAAATTGGGATGGATATTCCCTTGATTGTAATACCCACCACCTTGACGGTATTGTTGGAAGGAAAAGACTTGTTCCCTTTCAGCGAGACAGTCTATAGCCGTGTGACCAGTTTCGCCCCACCTCTTGCAAGTAATCATATCATCCTGCTGCAGCAAATGAACCGTCTGCTGGTTATCTTCAGCTTTCTTCTCCCACTTATCAAGTCTGGCATTTAGTTTATCGAATTTTGCATCCAGACCTTCAGAATCGATACTAGCTATCGTCCGTGTACCACTCCTCGGATTACCATATTCAGCACAATGGGTTGCCATTTCCTCAATCAGCTTCCAACCCTTATCATCATCTATTTCCTTCTGGAACCTCCCGTTTGACGCGGCATCTAGAATGGCTCGATGATCGTCATATAACCCGGTGTAGAACTGGTTACACAGAAACCACTGCTCGAACCCATGATGAGGAACAGACCTCACTAGCGTCTTGAATCGATCCCAAGACTCATAGAGATTTTCATGAGCCGTTTGCTTGAAATTAGTAATCTGACCCCTCAAAGCATTCGTCCTCTGTGGTGGAAAATACTTTTTATAGAAAGCCAGTGCGAGTGTGGTCCAGTCAGTAATACCCAGCTCTTCTCGATTCAAATTCTTCAACCAGTCCTTGGCGTTATCAGTAAGGGAAAAAGGAAACAAGAATTCCTTGATCTTGTCAGATGTCACCTCTTTGGAAACTAGAATAGAAGAATAGTAGTCAGCAAAGGTCTCCATATGCCTCCTCGGATCCTCCCCAGCTACACCCCTATACTTATCCTGCTGGACAAGCGTGATATAAGACGGACGAAGATCGAAAGTAGTTCCATCTTCGTCCGTTGTAAGTTTGAATCCTTGAGGTATACATGCAGCTGTAGGCTCAGAATGGCTAGCAATATTAGGCATCCTTGCTGGCAAAGTAGTCTCAACAGTCAAATCTTCCTTGAAAATGAAACTGTCGAAGACGGATTCAGAAGTACTCAAGTCTTCCTCCTGAATAGTCTTATCTAACCCTCTCTTCCTGCGTAGGAAGGTTCTTTCAGGCTCCGGATCAGCTTCCACTAATTCGAGCCTTTGGGACCTGCTCACACACAACTATAAAGAGAAAGATAAGAACAGTCTTAAGGAATTAGAAATTCCTTAAGACGAGACAGAAATAAATAAACAGAAAATTAAATTGCCTCCCCGGCAACGGCGCCAAAATTTGATGTGGTCGTTATACACCAAAAATAAAACCTAAGTCTACTAACTAAGAAGATAGCGGAAGTAGGGTCGATCTCCACAGGGAGGAAACTAATTAACTGAAATCTAAATCTGCAAGTAACAATCTGGGGGTTTTGAAAAGGTTTTAAACTAATCTAAATGAGATTAAAGGAAGAGAAATAAAGATAGAAATAAATACGACTAAATCAGATAAAGAGAGAAATATGCTAGGAGTCGGTCCACTGCAGTATCGGCATCTATGGGTCAACTAAGTCAGTCAATCTATCAATGAGAAGGGCAATGGTTTTCTCCTCTCGGTCTCAAACCACCCTAGGGATTTTCCTAATTAACTCTCGTCCTCTTAGGAGTCACCTATCAATTCTAAGCAAGCCTTCCCTTCCAATCTCTTGATCCAGGTCGGTGTTAACTACCTAGCCTAGTCTCCTGCGTATACTCATTCGACTAAACCTCAATTAAATTGCAAAGATCGATTCTCATATTCAAGACTAACCAAACTAATCTATCCTAACATGCCTCTACTACAGTTTCCCTCATCCCAACATACAAGAGAATTAGCTACTCATCTAACGAACTATGCTAACAAAGACGATTGAACATATGATGATAGACATAATAAAATCGTAATTAATAAGCATAAATAATAACAACACAGCAGTTAAGTAGAGCAAGTAGTAATTAAGATTAAGATAAAGGTAAGAGTAAAAGAGAGAAATCGTTTACAATCTTAGCAATCCGGCGTAAAGAACAATCCACGTCGAATAACCCGAATGAAAACTAAAGATTAAAAGTTCAGAAACTAAGGCAAGATTAATGTCTGCTAATTACTCAATAATAAGTGCTCCCTACTAATGACGTAAATAAGAATCATATATAGCGTCTAACACGACTCTTAACCTAATTAACCTAATGGACTTAAAGCCCGTAATAGAATCTACTCGATCGAGGGAAATAACCACTCGATCGAGGCATTTATTCATAGAAATCAGTCGATCGAGCACTTGATCTACTCGATCGACCAACTGGTAAGCGACTTCTACTCGATCGAGCAAAGGTGGCAGCTCGATCGAGCACTTCTGGCTTCAACTCACCTCGATCGAATGGCAAGCTCCTTGATCGAGGTCTTCTGGCACAGTATGTGGTGTGAGTCATGACTTGGCCTTGATTATGAATGGTTTCACGCTTCCCGAGGCAAGAGCTCCTGTCCCGATTCTTCCATTCTCCTAAATGCATGCAAAGTGGACTGCTTTGACTCGGTTTCTGCTACTATGCAGCTTGTACCTACAAAATGGTAATGAAAGTACAAAGTAGCCAAATAGGGGCATATGGCGATATAATATCACCTAAATGACGTAGAAATGCGTGCATAAATGGACTAGAAAGTCTATATAACATACACGCATCATCATTGTCGGGATGAGACCCAATAAATGCGGCACCACCACCATTTCTACCTCACAACCACCCACCAAAACACAAAAACTTACCCACACCACTTCAAAAACAACCACCATTATTCCTAGACGAATACCTATTCCTAAACCCGCTTCTTTAACACTTACACAAGGCCAAATTTGGGATGATTTACATTACCGTCATATGACGGAAACCCGATTCCTTTGTCATGACACACTAGAAAAATTGGGTATGCTTGATGTAGTGAAGTCTTTGTTGAAATGTGTTGGTTTGGAGAATTTCATGACTAAGAGAGCCCACACTTATAAGAGATACACTTTAGAGTTCTTATCCACCTTGACATTGCCGGGAGAGTCCAATAAAACTCCTAAAATCACCTTCCGTTTGAAAGGAAAGCCTCATTCTTTGACTTATGCGGGGTTGAGAAAAGCTTTTGGTATTAAGGAGATGAGTGAGGTGACATATAAGGGTTTAGGTAAAGAGGTGGAAACTCAATGGTGGAAGGAGTTGACGGGTTTGGATACAAAAGAGAAACAAGGTGAAATAAGCTCAAAAATCCCTCATCCTTGTCTTAGGCTTGCTCACCGTTTGATAGCCAATACATTCCTTTGTAAAGGGGAACCCACTAAACTCCCTCGTGTTCAATTTGGTTATTTATGGGCTATGACTCCGGAGGGTGAGGGTGTCCCCGATTGGGTTGCTCTTTTTGTGAAATCTTGCTTACGATTGGGTACTAAGAAGGGAACTAGGGTTGGTGGTGGGGGTTTGGTGACTTTGATAATGAAACATTTGAAGATAGATATGGGGGATGATGAAGTGCCTTTGATGGATAACTATCTTTTGGATATTCCTTGTTTGATCCAAGCTAAGTTGCTACGGCCTCGGTTGGTAGAGGGTAAGTACTTTTGGTGTTGGGGTCCCTAAAATGATCCTTATTTGAAAATGCTTCCTTCGGAGGACGAGCCTTTGACTTATGGGGAAGTGACGGAGGATTTATTTGTTAGCCCCGATCCTGATCTAGATCCTTTAATGGATGGAGAAGATGGAAGTGAAGATGAGGGATCCGACGAGCTTAGTGGGGGTAGTAAGACTCATGGAGATGCGGAGGGTACTGGTGATGGTGATGATGATAGAAGTGGTAACGATAGTACGGTTACACGGTCGGTTGCTACTACTCCCGTGGCTACTTATGATCAAGTTTGGATGAAAGAGATTGATGCTTGGAGGAAAGAGGTGGATGCTAGGCAAGTTAGGACCGATGATAAGCTCGCCGCACTTTCTAATATGCTTTAGGAGACACATGAGCTTGTTCGGTCTTTGAATAGTAAGTGGGATGACTTTGCTAAAACACGGGAACTTAGGGAGGCGGATCATGCCTCTTAGAGCGATGGTACCGGAGATCCCTCCGGGCCTTGAGGTCCTTTGGTATGTTTTTCTTTCTCTTTTCCATGTCTTATTTTTTTTGTTGTTCCTCACATTGGGGGCAATGTGAAGAATAAGCGTGGGGGAGGGAATTCCATGTTGTATATATTTTATTTTGTTAAAAAAAAAGAAAAGAAAAGAAAAAAAAAAAAAGAAAAGAAAAAAAAAAGAACCCGGCTAGGTGAAAACCGCAAGGGCGGGCGCCTAGGCAAGATTGGGTGAAATGGCCGAGGACGGAGTGAAAACCCAAAAGGGCACTCCGGGTAAAATGAAGAATTGAGAAGCGTGCCATGAGAGTAGTGTAAGGAATAAACGCTAGATCGAAAACCCGCAAGGGCGGGCGATCAAGGCAAAATGAGGGAATAGGAAAGAAAAAAAAAAGTTACTTGATTACTTGATCTACCTTGGAGTTGGCGACATAAGGAGGTTTGAAGGGTGGTTCGAGATTTAATCATTTGAAGTAATAAGGGGGGTTGGGTGGTGAAGTGTGATGAGTTAAAATACATTGTGTCTTTGTGTTTTGATTTATCGTTGGCTTAGATGTTGTTTGGTTGGGAACTTGGGTCACATGGTCATTATTTTAGGATTTGGACATGCACTTTGTTGAGACCATGTACCTACTCGGAGGGATTAAGTATTGAGAGATGGTTGGAGTAGTAGTGATTAATTGTGGTGTTTAGAGTTGGAGCAAGCTACTCACGTTTCGCTATATAGACCTTGGTGAGGGTTCCCTTTGACTTATCCTTGGGTTTTACTCGAGGACGAGTAAAGGTCTAAGCGTGGGAGAGTTTGATTAGTCTAGTTTAGTAGGGGTTAGTAAAGTTATTTTGATGATTAAATGATGGGTTAAGAAGCACATTTGGGGATTTTAGTGCTTATGTCTTGAGTGTTGGTTTGGTAATGGACTTGTGTGTTTTAATGGGGTAATTGGATTGATTTCTTGCTATGAGTGGAGAACGGCTTCTTTAGAGGTTAGTATTGGGCTAAGGATGTCATGAGAGTGTTGATTTTGAAGCAAGTCAAAGCTCAAAACAATGAGTCAAAATGCGTAAAAGAGAAGAAAAGCAGGCTGCGAGGAGCGGCTAGCTGCGTGGCGCGGCTACTAGCTAGCTGCGAGGAGAGGCTAGCTGCGTGGAGAGGCTGAGCATTGGATTCCGACGACTCTTCAAATTCCTCTTTAATTCAACCATTATGCTCATACTTTATGAGGTTTTATGAGGTTTTATTAGGATTTATGAAGATGCTCTTTGAAGACCTATAAAAAGAGGGATTGTTGATCACTTTAGACATATCTTTTTCCATCTTTTAATCATCATAATACATAGAAAATACTTTGTATGGAAGGCTAAGTTCTACATCTTGGAACAAGTTCTTGAAGCCAAGTTAGTTTGAATTGTAAGACTCTTATTCTAATTCTATTTCATTTTTAGAGTATCAAATTTAGTTTGCATTATTGTTGGTTTGTTAATTATTCACCTAGAATGATCAACTAGTTGTCATTAGTTAATTAACCATTGCTAGATTAGATGAATGAATCTTTTGTTTGTTTATCTATTCCATTGTAGCAACTATAATTCATCAATTCGTAAGCTTTCATCATCGTTGAATTATAAAGGACTAAATTTGTATGAACCAAAGTGAAGCAACGCTTGTTTTCTTCATTCGTTTATCTTTGCTAAATTCCATCGCTTTAATCTACAATCTCGATACAATTGAGCGCTTGACTAAATTGACGATATTGTAAGGAATATTTTTTTACGCTTGTAACTAATAATCATTCATGAGTGAAATTAGAAGTCCACAACTTCATAGCAAAGTACTCAATATTGAAATAGAGTAGAAGAGTCAATGATCAATTCATAACTTGTTGGTGGAAATTACTTGGTCCAAGAATCATTCTCATATTTGTTAAACACTTTCAATTATTATATTGTCTTTATATTTCATTTCATTTTTGTTTTAGTAGACTTAGAACATCAACATATCAAAACCCCATTTAGTTACTTGCTTTTGCACACGTTTAATATACAAAACACCTTCCTTGTGGGATCGACCTCTACTTAAACTTACTATTAGTTTGCGTTTGTAGTAGTTAAATATACTAATTTGGAGACTCGCGACAAGTCTAGCCAATCTTCTTCATTAATTTCGTTACATTATGTGCATTCTCTTCAAGTTTTACAAGTTTTGAATATAAATTTTGTAAGTAGTTTTTTTATTAGTATAAACTTTCTTACTTTTTATTTTATATGTGTAATTTATGGGTTTTTTTCGTGAGTTTAAAATTACCGCGTAAAATATAAGCGGTTTTATAAAAAGCTTATAAAATCTTCATCCGGACTCCGATTAAGGCGAAACAAAAGCCTAAATTTATTAATTTTTTGAGCCTGTTGCAATGGTGAAATTTTTGTATACCATTGATTTGTCAAATTATACATTGCTGCTCATTTGTGCTCGAAAACTCGCTTGATTTTTTTCAAATTACTTGGTTATTTTTTTTTAATCATATGTACGTTTTAAAATTTTAATTGCAATTTTTTAATGACGATGGATATGATTATGATGAAGATGATGAGAAACATGACCGTAAACTACAAGTAGATTTTGTGTAACTTCATTTTAATGACTGTACTTTAAGTTTTAAAGAGTATAATTTTAAATGAATATAGTATAACTTTAACTAATATATATTATAACTTCAGTTTTTAAAAATGTAACTTGAGAATAGAGTTTATATAACTCCATTTTAAAGAGTGTAACGACTTTAATATTTTGGGTGTGTTACTGTAATGAACAAGTTTTGTAACTGTAATGGACAAGTTGTGTAACTGTAAAATTAATTTAAAGTAATTTCAATTTTCATTATGTTCTGTAAAAGAGTCGTCCATTTTAATTATGTTCTAATTTAACTTCAATGTGCATCTTGTGCAACTTTGATGAATAATAAGCGTTACTGTAATGAATGAGTTTTGTAACTGTGATGAACAATGAGTGTGATTGTAATGAACAATGAGTTTGACAATAATGAACAAGTGTATGGTGGATATGAATCAAGGACTCTATGTATATGTAAGGGTTATAACATTTATTCTAATATTGTAAAGTTGATGTGACTCATTGTTTACATATATTAGAATGTAAATTCACTTATACATATTACACTCATTGTTCATCATAGCATTTTTACAAGAATGTAAATTATGAATAAATTTTGTATAATTTCACTTTTAAAGAGTGTAACAACAATTCTTTGGGGTTGTAACTGTAACGAACAAGTTGTGTAACTATAATGGACAAGGTGTTAAAATTATAAAAATTCAAATTTTTCTATGCAAAATCGTCTTAAAAAAATTAAACTTACACTAAAAAAGCATTGAAGTTACACTCGTAAAATATTACAATTATAAAATTTTTAATTTTTCTATACAAAACCGCCTTATAAAATTAAACTTACACTCGTAAAATATTAAAATTATATAAATTCAAATTTTCCTAATAAACCGTCTTAAAAATTTAAAGTTACACTCGAAAATCATCAAAGTTACACTCGTAAAGTGTAAAAATTATATTTATTCAATTTTTTATATAGAAAACTGACTAAAACTTACGCTAAAAAATAATAGAGTTACACTCGAAAAGCATCAAAGTTACATTCGTAGGGTGTTTAAATTGTTTAAATTCGAATTTTATATATAAACCGCCTTAAAAAGATAAAGTTGTACTATAAAACATTAGAGTTACACTCATAAATCGCAGCAGCTTAAATGTCATTAATTAAGGCTAGAGAGAGAAATTTAATTAATTAGTGCATAGGTAAATGATTAGTGATAAGTGTGTTTTTTAATTTACAATCTCAGCCATCCATCTCCCTCATCCAATGGCTAGGATGAGTACTCAAGGACTCTAAGGATAGGTGGACTCAATGTAACACCCTAGAATTTCCGCGATTTATTTGATGCGAATTAATTAATTATTTCTCGGAAATCCTTATTTTATTAGTCTTAGTTATACCTAATGTTAGTATAACTTCATTGTTGGGTCAAATCCTCCTTATTATTTCTTATTGGGCTTATTTGCTAGTTAAACCCTAGTGCCCATTCGCTTCTCTATAAATACCAAGCTAAACCTAATCACCTTTCTTTTCTTTTATTTGAAAACCCTAAACCTAATTCTCTCTTCTCTTCCTCTCCTTTGTGCCGTGTGGTGGCAGCCATTTTCCTAGGGTTTCGTGCCTCTCCTTCCCCTTTTCTTCATCATTAATCATTCATCTTCGTTCCTAGATCGATCCTAGTCAATCTATTCTTCAATCGTTGTAAGTTTTATATTTTATTTCCACCTTTTCGTAGTTTTATGCTCTAGATTATTAATTAGGATCGTTATTATTGTTGGAACGTGTTGATAATGATGGTGAAGGCTTCGTGGACAATCCGGAGGAAGATTGTTATATTCTATAAGAGGATTTATAGTAGATTTTATGCTAAAAAGATAACTATGTGTTTTTCTTTAATTGTGTTTATAGAAAGTGAATTATTAATATGATATAATGATTGATTGTATGATTAATTTTTTTGTGTGGTTACTTTATGCTTATGATTCATATGTTTAATTCAATTTAATTCTTATATTGTTATTCTATTTATAATTATTCAATTGGTGTGCGAACTAGGGTTTAAATCGCGAACCCTAGTGTCGTTGGTGGAGTCGCGACCATGGGGTTTGCCGTGGCCTAGGGTTTCGGCCTCCTGCTTGTGGGAGAGGCTAGGGTTTGCTTATATTGAGGAATTCGGGTTTTGGTTTATATCATTAAGGTTATAGCTTATTAAACTATAACTTTGCATGTAAGCTACCCTGGTAATCCCTATTTGAGCTATAACTTTGAAGGTGACGTTACGGTGCGGTGTACTATAACAAGACTCGTTATGGTGATATGGCGGTTTGTACCGTGGAGTCGACCCCTCGGTGATGGTGTAATAGAAGACTAACCTGTGACGGAAGAGAGTTATAGTTGATGATACTATAACCTCGCACGTATAAGGTTATAGCTTGAAGTGTTACAACTTCACTAAAGTTGAGTGAAGGTTATAGCTGAAGTTACTATAACTTCACTAAAGTTGAGTGAAGGTTAGAGCTGAAGGTACTATAACTTTACAAAAGTTATGTGAAGGTTATAGTTGATGATAGTATAACCTGACACGCTTCTTAATGTTATACCTGGATGTATTATAACTTTGCTGGAATTAAGTAAGGTTATAGTTGATGATACTATAACTTGACACGCGTAACTAAGGTTATAGGTGGTGTACTATAACTCTGCCAGAGTTAAGCGAAGGTTATGGTTGATGATACTATAACCTTTAAAGGTTAACCAGGTTATAGTTGGGGTTACTATAACTTCACTAAGCTTAAGTGAAGGTTATAGTTGGAGGCATTATAACATTGAATGTTATATGCTTTTGTGTCTGGTGTTATGGTAACTCGAACTATAACATGACCTTTGAGGTGTAATGTTATAGGTCAAGATACTATAACCTTAGGCATCTTTACTTGTTTATGTGTAGTGTTATAGTCAGTTGGACTATAACGCTATGTTTGCATATCGTATTGGTTATTCTTATTCCTATATTGTTGGACATTCGTTTATACTGTTCTTGAGTTGAGTCGTGACGTTGTTCACGCATTGTTGGACAGTCAGTTATACTGTTGCTATGTTGAGTCGTGACGTTGTTCACGCATTGGTTAGTACATTCAGTGCTAGATTTTGATATGATTTTAGGGATGGAATGGTTAGCTCGTTATGATGCTCGATTTCAGTGTAGAGATCAAAAGATTTTGCTCAAAAGTCCTAGTGGTGCTAGATTGTCGTATCAGGGTGTTAGGGCAATGCCAAATGTGAAATGGGTATGTGCTATCAAGATGGTGAGCGTGGGTAGAAAGGGTCATCAGATCTATGATCGTGCTTGTCGCGAGCCCGATACAAAGATAAATTACCCAGACTAGGCTAATAACAAATTAATGTAATTAGGGAAATAGGGGTCGATCCTCAGGGAGATGGTGTTTCCTATAGAATGTGAAATGTCTCGCAATTGGGTTTTATCTAACGTGTTTCTGGGTTTAGGGATTATGATGTCTAAACAAACAAAAAGCATAAATGAAAACAAAATAAAAGCAATTGAAAATGAAAGCAATAAAGCAAATGATGAATTAACAATAATGAAAAGCATCTAGGGAAATAGGTTCACACATGTAGATTGACATATTGATGAAATTGGATTTAGGACATGCAAATAATTCATTGTGAGTTCGTAAGAATGATGTGTTCATTACAATCATAGATCAGATGGTCTAGCAGGCTTTTAGGCAATTTACTAGGTCTTAATCCACCATGTCATGCTTTGTCTATTCAATTCGCGTATCTCTACCATGGAAAAGAATTCCATGCTAGTCAATGATTTTGATCAGGAATCGTCAACTATCGTTATAGTCCAAACATGCATAGACACAATGTTTTAAAGGCACAATTTCTTTTATCCAATTATCATCTTTTAATCAATCTAGCATGGCTACCCTACACCCTAGAAAGGTGACTACTCACTCATGATAATGTTTATATCTAAGATGATGGTGATAATGAAAACTAGGATAGACATGCTTACAATAATTTTAAGACTCTCTATGTGGCGATAATAACGACGCTAATTGATAATCTAAGAAATGAAATTACGATTATAACAACACAAAAATGAATCTAAGATAATATGTATGGAAAATAACTATCAAATAGAAAACAATAAGGACTTAAAACAAGAGATAAATTAGGAATACCTAGGTGAAGATCAACAACGAAAGCGATAACAATAATAGAAATCGCTTGCATAGACTAATCGTTCCTTGAATTACAACACTTGTACCCAACAAAGTAGATTACAAAGATTGAAATTCTTATTGATCTAAGCTAAAGTTTTGATGTAGAAAGGACAGAAATAAATTAAGAACTAAAGACAAAAGAAGAAAATGATCTAAACTAGAATTTCTAAACTAAAGAGAAGAGAAGAGATGTGTGAAGAGGATTGTTGTTGTGAGATGTTGTGAGAGATGCTTTGGAAGAGTGGCTGGAGCATCCTATATATAGTATTAGGGTTTCGTGGGGAAGGGGTCGAGCATTGAACATATGACAAAAGGAGGAAGTTGAAGCAATTTGCTCGAAGCAGCAAGGATACCCGATCGGGTACACACTTACCCGATCGGGTAAGTTGTCATCTAGAAGCTTTGACTCTCGTTTCATCTCCCTTTTCTTATGACTTGACTTGCAATGTCCCCCTTGACCTCTTGAGTCGGGTTTGTTGATAGGGTTTGATGTAGAATGATGAATCCTTCGCCTAACTGAGTGATCTTCCGACAACTGCGAAAATGTCTTTACTTCTTCTCTCTTTTTGAGTTAGTGAACCTTCTTGAAATGCCTTCGAAATGGTTAAGCTTGCATCTTCAAATCGTCGGGTTTCAGGCAAATGCTCGAGAATATAGAAAAAGGGCGTAGAAACGTCACTTTCCCTACAAAGCAGGTTAGAACATAGGAATTCGCCTAGAAGACGATATTAGCTCATAAAATGGCTTAACAAAGCACAAATGATATACAAAACCGAGCAAAAATGGGGGTTAAAATCATACAAATATTCACTTATCAAACTCCCCCAAGCTAAACCTTTGCTTGTCCTCAAGCAAACATAACAAACAATACCAGGACAAGGGTTGCAAGCTTTGCCTACTACACCATCAAGAAACAAATCTCAACGTAAAACTTTGAAAACATAATGAATCATAACCAAAAAACAACGTGGGTAAGAATGATACATAAACATGGCTGAGATTTACATAACGGCATAGCACAAAGAATTTCACTATAGAATTTTCGGCTCTTGCATGATCTTTTGACAAATGAACTCTCACGGCACACTCGAACTCTCATTGCATGTAAAAGGTCAATTCTTTATGTGTAAATGTTTTTGAGACACTCACCTATCTACGACTTATGAAAATGTGTCCGCAATCTAATATGGTAAACAATTCAAAACACAAGTCAAAGATCACAATGCACATAGAAAAGAAGTCGAAAAAGAAATGAAGAAGGTTTTGGGAAATGGGTAAAGGTGGACAAACAGTTATGGTCATGTGAAGGTTAGAGTGAGCTAGCAACTGACCAATGATAAATGAATACTCAATCCAAACTTTTGGTTAATTCCCAAAAGACGAAAAATGAAGCCAGACTGAACAAGTGGCATATTACGCACGAAACACAAGGGTAAACTCCTTCTATCGATTTGACATTTTGAGGATATACTCACAGCTTCTTCTTTTATTTCTTCTTTTTTCGATTTTTCCTTTTCTTTTTTTTTTCATTTTTTAATTTTTTTTTCCTTTTGAACATCACTTGAACATTGTCGTTCTCCCAAATTCACTTTGACATCAAGGAACAAAATCTTCTCAAAAGAGCACCTATACACCATAGTTTAGCTACTAGCTCAAAAGGTAGGCAGTTTTTATATGTAGCTATTATCTTGTGAAATTGTATGAAGGGGCTAATTTTGAGGGGTAATTCAAAGTGAAAAGGGCTTCAAATCTTAGTGAATCATGAATGCAATGCTTATAGAAATGAAATGAGAACCATACTTATGCGTTTTGACATGACACACATCACAAGGAGAACTACACACACCTAGATAAGACTGGGTATAGATGTACCAGTCTAAGGAGGTTCTTCCTTACAATATATGTAACTTGCCAAATGTCAAGATCAAGCGTACTCATCTATAGATTCATTCCATGCCTACTGTGTACAAAACATCCACATGTATGCAAAATTCAATAAATATTGAATCATTATCTTTTGAAAGCTCTAAGTTTGGGAAATGCAACATGATAGCATAGTAAACAGGCAAGCAAAGCATGAAAAGCATTCAATTGTGTTCAAAATTTTAAATTTTCTCTCTAACTTTTTCTCTTTTCTTATTCAAAATTTGGAAAATATAAACAACTAAAATGCAGAATGGGAAAATGCAATCCCTTCCCCAAGCTAAACATCACATTGTCCTCAATGTGAGCACAAAGACTAGAATATGCGACGAGATGCTTAATGGGAAGAAGGGTAAAAGGGAAAAAGATGAAAAGAGAGTGAAGCTTACTAGTCAGCGCGGACTCCCCCAAGCTAGTCTTTTGGACTGGACAAGGAAGGTCTTCATTAATTCTTCAAACACTCCTTCATCTGTAAACAAATCTAACAAAACAACGAAAAAAGGGAAAGCAAAAATAAAATGCAAAAAGAAAGGAAACACGGATTGCCTCCCGAGAAGCGCTGCTTTAACGTCTCGCTCGACGAATTTTTCTATGAAATCATTTGGTTGGGGATAGACGCTCTATATAGACAATATCTAAGCATCCGATGATATAATTGCTATAGTAGAGTTTCAATCTGTGTCCATTAACCTTGAATTTTTCACCATTGCTAGCCATTATTTCCACATAGCCATATTTGCTCACATATGTGCAGTGAATGGTCCAGACCATCGTAATCGAAGTTTTCCTGGAAAAATTTTCAAACGGGAGTTGAAAAGAAGTACTTGATCACCGACATTAAATTCTTTTCTGATTTATCCTCTTGTCGTGCCAACGCTTCGTTTTCTCTTTATAGATCCTAGAGTTCTCGTAAGCTTGCAAACGAAATTCTTCTAGCTCATTGAGTTGCAAAAGTCGTGTATCAGCGCTAAGCTTAGTGTCTAAGTTGAGTTCTTTGATAGCCCAGTAAGCTTTGTACTCTAACTCGACAGGAAGATGACAGGCCTTTCCATAAACCAATCGATAGGGAGATGTTCCAATCGGGGTTTTGAAAGCTGTACGATAAGCCCATAAGGTGCCATCGAGCTTATTACTCCAATCGGTTCTAGATCTTGAGACTACTTTCTGAAGAATTGTTTTCAGCTCACTGTTTGAGACTTCTACTTGACCGCTGGTCCGAGGGTGGTAGGCTAATCCTCGTCTATGATACACACCATACTTGGCAAGTAGAGTGTCTAACTGCTTTTCTCCGAAATGAGTTCCTCGATCACTTATCACCGCTCTAGGTACACCAAAACGCGGAAAGATGATCTTCTTAAATAGCCGTATCACAGCTCTAGCATCATTAGCGGGGGTGGCAATTGCTTCTACCCACTTTGAAACATAGTCAACAGCGACTAGAATGTAACGATTTCCATTAGAAGAAGGGAATGGTCCTTGATAGTCAATACCCCAGACATCGAATATTTCGACTTCTAATATGCCGTTTTGAGGCATTTCATGTCTTTTGGATATTTGACCCATTCGTTGACAAGTGTCACAAGCCATAACAAAGTCTTTGGAATCTTTAAACATCGAGGGCCAGAAAAACCCGAATTGTAAGACTCTGGATACGGTCTTGGACGGACCATGATGACCACCATAAGCAGATGAGTGGCATCCTTCTAAAACTCCTTTAACTTCCCACTGGGGGATACATCGTCTGTAAAGACCATCTGAGCACTGCTTGAAAAGATAGGGGTCATCCCAAACAAAGAATTTTACATTATGTAAAAATCTCTTTCTTTGGTTATAAGAAAGGTCAGAAGGTAGCTGGCGACTGACAAGGAAATTGGCAATATCAGCATACTAAGGAGAAGAGTCCGTAATTGCCATTAATGAATCATCAGCGAACGAATCATTAATCGGCGTTGGTAGTCCTATTTCAGTTACTCTTATCCTTGAGAGGTGGTCAGCGACTACATTCTCGTCTCCTTTCTTATCCCGGATCTCTAGATCAAACTCTTGAAGGAGTAGGATCCATCGGATAAGTCTAGGTTTTGCCTCTTTCTTTGAAAGCAGATATTTCAAAGCAGCATGGTCAGTATAGACAATGACTTTCGATCCTATAAGGTATGAGCGAAATTTGTCTAAGGCATAGACAATGGCAAGAAGTTCTTTCTCAGTGGTGGCATAGTTGATTTGGGCAGGATCTAAGGTTTTACTAGCATAGTAAATTGCATGAAGGAACTTTTCCTTTCTTTGCCCTAAAACAACTCCTACGGCATAATCACTCGCATCGCACATCAGTTCAAAGGGCAGATTCCAGTCAGGTGACTGGATTATAGGTGCGGTGATTAGAGCACGTTTGATTTTGTTGAATGCCTCAAGGCATTCCTTTGTGAAATTAAAAGGTGCATCCTTGAAAAGGAGCTCAGTCAGAGGCTTGGCTATCTTTGAAAAATCTTTTATAAACCATCGGTAGAAACCGGCGTGGCCAAGGAAACTCGTGATTCCTTTTACATTAGCAGGTGGTGGCAGCTGTTCAGTAACTTGGATCTTAGCTTGATCCACTTCTGTACCTCTCTCAGAAATGATGTGTCCTAAAACTACACCTTCGTTCACCATGAAGTGACACTTTTCCCAATTGAGAACAAGATCGACTTCTTCACAGCGTTTTAGAACTCTGGACAGATTTGTCAAACAATTATCGAAGGAAATGCCATAGACGCTAAAGTCGTCCATAAATACTTCCATGATAGATTCAACAAAATCTGAAAAGATACTAGTCATGCAAAGCTGGAAAGTGGCAGGTGCATTACACAAGCCAAATGGCATTCTACGATAAGCGAACGTACCATAGGGACAGGTGAAAGTGGGTTTCTCTTGGTCCTTAGGGTGGATAGGAATTTGGAAAAATCCTGAGCAACCATCAAGATAACAGAAGTATTTGTGGCAAGCTAACCTGTCTAGCATTTGAACAATGAAGGGTAGATGATAGTGATCTTTTCTAGTTGATTGATTCAACTTTCTGTAGTCAATACACATACGCCATCCCATCACAATCCTTGTGGGGATGAGCTCATTCTTTTCATTTTTGACTACTGTTGTTCCTCCTTTCTTGGGAACAACTTGGACAGGGCTAACCTATTTCGAGTCAGAGATTGAATAGATTATGCGAGCATCTAGCAATTTCATAACTTCAGTTTTAACTACTTCTTGCATGTTGGGATTAAGACGGCGTTGACCTTGAACGCAAGGTTTTTGGCCTTCTTCTAAATTGATTCTATGCATGCAAAAGTCGGGGCTTATGCCAGTCAGATCTTCGAGTTTATATCCTATTGCCTTTTTATGCTTTCTCAAGACAGTCAATAGTGAGTTTAACTGATTTTCATCTAGGAGAGCACTCACTATGACTGGGCAATATTCAGATTCATCTAAAAAGGCATATTTTAGATTAGAGGGAAGAGGTTTTAGTTCAGGTTTGTGTACTTCTGCCTTGGCAGGAGTATCAATTAAGCTTATGAACTCTTCAACTTCTTCAGACGGTATCTCTTTTCCAGTCAGGTTGTAGAGTCTATTGATCGAATACGAAAGAGGGGGGGGGGGGGGGGGAATTAAGTATTAAAAACT